>JAODUO010001766.1:0-66677 GCA_025642075.2 Ridgeia piscesae
GAGGGCTACTGACAAGTAGTAATCTCCCAATTTCATATTCTTGCTAGACTATTGCGATATGTCGCAAACCACTACCCTAAAGAGAGTGCATACAATTAGTAATTACCCGGTATCTGTTTTCTCATTGGTGCATGGTTGATTATGGATACCTAGTCTCATCTGAGATTAATCATTACTGTTACAATGGAACACACGTTGTGGTGCCAACAGAAAGTGATGGCGGTAAGCACTAAGCAGCCATTTTCCATGTAGTGGTATCAAGAATATATTTGTTTACTTTGTTTGTTTAGCAATCATCCTGGTCAACATTAACGGTACTTTCACTTTCTGCTCATTCTCATCAACAGAACAAACATGAGAAGAAATTATAAAGTGTGAAAAAGTACCATCATAGCCTGTGTGGTATGTATTTGCCATGTTTATCAAGGTTT
Source organism: Ridgeia piscesae (assembly GCA_025642075.2). NCBI lineage: Eukaryota > Metazoa > Annelida > Polychaeta > Sabellida > Siboglinidae > Ridgeia > Ridgeia piscesae. Next base: position 432 of record JAODUO010001766.1, read on the forward strand.
GTATTTTGTGTTTTTTCTTTCACTGTCAGAATTCTCTATTTCCCCCGTCTCTGCGGCAGGTGAGTTTGAACTTGTCTTTCATTATTTATCAGATATTAAGCAGCATATTGCTGTAATGTCATTTTACATGGAAGATACATTCTATATTTTTCCTTCCCACTGCTACAGCAGAAGATTTAGGATAACTCCCTCCCCTCAGTTGCTTCTGCTGCCATAGATCAACATTCTGATGTTACCTAACATGTTACATGGCAGTTTGACACACAGTTCTGTTCAACTGTCTCCTATTCTCTGGGACCGACATTCTGCCGACAAAGTCAATGAATGTAACGACGAGCTACGTGAGATGCGTAACGCACTGGCCCACGTTACACATGAGAGTGTAAAAATGAAGTCACATACCCCATCAAAGATATTGAATTGTTGACGAACTACTTGACATGAGAAATTAGTTTGCACATGGTACATGAGATTGTATTTTTTTTCTTTCTTAATGAGGAAGAATGGTGCAAGTCCCATGAATACATATAAATATTTATATATATGTACATATTACATGACTTAAAAGAAAGGAACAACAACAGTAGTCCGCTATTAATATGCACAGGAACGCTGTGGGTTATGGAAGACAAAGAGGATGAAGGATACGTATCGGAGTAAATATTAACAATTGAAGAAACTTTAAAAATAAATAAGTTATTTTGGGTCGTTCCTTCACACAACCCATACAATTGTATGCAGAGTGCATACAATTTAAAAAAAACAATTTCCCATTGGTGCATGGTTGATTATGCAAACCTGTCAGGTTCAGATGTTTCAACAAATTTAAAGAGGGAGAAAAGTCCTGCTGGATCAGTGTCTAGCTTTGAACCATATTTGTTTAACTTTGTGATGTGGTGATAAGACAATATGGAAATCCCAAGTTGTGGTGTCACGTGGCCGGACACTTTGTCAACAGCGGCATTAGGGGGGTATTGACAAGTAGTAATCTTGCCAATTTCATATTTTTGCTAGACTATTGCGATATGTCAGAGATCACAAGTTGTGACATCACACATGTGACGTTGCAGGGCACTTAGTTGAGAGCGGAGTGTCGAGCACTAGAGTGGTGCGAGGCACCGTCCGTGTGATGGGGTTGGTACAGCAGGTACCCTGTGCCAAGGAAACAGAAATCATAAGTTATGGTGTCATGTGTCTAAGCACTTTGTTTAACTGCGATGTTGATGATACGGCAGTACTTCAGGCTGACTTCATATTCCTGCGAGTCTCGAAAACCTGAAATGTGGCATAAAGTGTCACACAACTTTGTGATGTCAATGATAAGGAAAACTGAGTTATGACTATGTCTTAATGCATTTTGTTGACAGCGGAGTGTAGGACATCAGAGGGACGCTGTCAAGGACAACTTTGGCTGACTTGTTAAGCATCCAATCCGTACTTGACGTGATTCGAAACTGGGGGTTTGAAGAGTTTTCGTTTCAAAAGGTCACCTGGGAGCTCGCAATGGCCAAGCACACTTTGTTCAACTTTGTGATGTCAATGATATGGCTGTATAGGAAGACTGAAATGTGGCAAAATGTGTCTCAAAACTTTGTGATGTTGATGATAAGACAATACAAGAATCCTGAGTTGTGATATCATGGGACAAAGCACTTAGTCAATAACAGGATTAGACGGGTACCAATCTTCCCAGTTTCATATTCTCACTAGAGTATTGCGATATTTCCTGTTTTCTCATTGGTGCATGGTTGATTATGCATACCTATTGTCCCATAGATAACAATTCTGATGTTTCCTACTAGGTAGACATGGCAGTTTGACAAACAGCTCTGTTCAACTGTCTTCTATTCTCTGGGACCAACATTCTGCCGACAAAGTGAGTGAATGTAATGAGGAGTTACAAACAGTGAAAGAAGAGTTGGCACACACACACGCCCCTTACGAGAGCGTTAAAATGGATTCACACGTCCGATCAGACAGCGAATGCATCGATTAACGACAAAGCAGATGAGAAACTAACGTAACCATGCCACTGATGACAGACAAATTCACACAGTCCATCAAAGACTGTCAACAGATTGATAATAAACCATGTCAGTTATAAAATAAAATTTGCCCACACCACTGGAGACAGTAGAAACGAGGACACCCCCAATTAAAGACAGTGAACGAATCGACGAACTGTACCAGTGTTGATGGTAAGACAATACGGAAATCCCCAGTTGTGTTTTTATGTCGCAGAGCCCTGCCTACCCCTTGCCTGTTGTTGACATTGTTTATAAGCCTTATGGGAGCACCATGAACAGCTCCGATACCCTATTATCGCCCATCGTATACATTCCCGTCTAGTAGGGCAAAGCTCAATCCGTTCACATCTACACAAATAATGTCCATCCATACATCCACACTACATGTGCATGTTTTAAAGTTGATATACTTTTTGCTAAGCATTACAATTTGAGTATATTAGACATGTAAATTAAAAACATTCTTCTTAGTAAATGAATGCATGCTTGTTTTAATGTCTCCCATCGTGCCTCTGTCACCATGGCTCAGACTGGCTTATAAATAACAAATGCTATGTTCAAGTTTTACATGTAAAGATGAAGTTAGTTGTGTAATAAAATAGTTGTGTAATAAAATATCATGTAGATGCTGCTACTTTTCATGCAAGGGATACTTTGCAAAATATGATGCATATCAGAAGTTGAACAAACATGCTAATGTTATAGCTAGATGGCAAGAACACAAGTAAATTACTGAACATTGTAATTTTATTAATTTATGACCACACTTCTTTTTAACTGACGAGAGATAAACAACAACACTTCTTTTATAAGATTAACAGGGAATTTTTTTAAATGATGTATGGTGTATTATGACTGGTGAACTGTTAGTGACAATACAAATTCGTGTTAATGTGGTAACCAATAAAATGTAATCCTTTATTGAAATACAGTGTATATTATTCACATTTACGGTTAAAAAACAATTTACGCAAAAAGCCTGATTTTCCGAGACCCTTCGATTTACGTATAAAAGCCCGATATTCTGAGATTCTCCGATTTACGTATAAATCTACTGTCTTGGCATTTCTGAAACTTAACATGTATGTACAATTAGTAATTTTCTGTTTTCTCATAGGTGCATGGTTGATTATGCATACCTAGTCCCATCTGAGATTACTGTTACAATGGAACACACATTGTGGTGCCAACAGAAAGCGATGGCGGTAAGCAGCCATTTCCCATGAAATGGTATCAAGAACATATTTGTTTACTTTGTTTGTTTAGCAATCATCCTGGTCAATATTAATGGTACTTTCACTTTCTGCTCATTCTCATCAACAGAACAAACATGAGAAGAATATAAAGTGTGAAAAAGTACCATCATACCATGAGTGGTATGTATTTGCCATATATTTACCAAGGTTTAACTGTTGTGTTTTTTTCTTTCACTGTCACAATTCTGTATTTCCTCCCATCTCTGCAGCAGGTGAGTTTGGATGATTTTTAAATGCTTCTATCTTTCATTATTTGTCAGATATTAAGCAGCATATTGCTGTAATACGTCATTTTACATGGAAGATACATTCTATATTTTACCTTCCCACTGCTACAGCAGAAGATTTAGGATAACTCCCTCCCCTCAGTTGCTTCTGCTGCCATAGATCAACATTCTGATGTTACCTAACATGTTACATGGCAGTTTGACACACAGCTCTGTTCAACTGTCTCCTATTCTCTGTGAGTCAGTGAATGAGCCACGTGTGATGAGAAATGAGTTGGCACACGCCAGTTAAAGACAGCGAACGAATAGACGAACTGCACCAGTGTCAATGATAAGACAATACGGAAATCCCAAGTTGTGGCGTCACGTGGCCGGACACTTTGTCAACAGCGGGATTAGAGGGCTACTGACAAGTAGTAATCTTCCCAATTTCATACTCTTGCTAGAGCATTGCGATATGTCACAAATCCCAAGTTGTGGTGTCACGTGGCTGGACACTTTGTCAACAGCAGGATTAGAGAGGTACTGACAAGTAGTAATCTTCCCAATGTTATACTCTTGCTAGAGCATTGCGATATGTCACAAATCCCAAGTTGTGGCGTCACGTGGCCGGACACTTTGTCAACAGCGGGATTAGAGGGCTACTGACAAGTAGTAATCTTCCCAATTTTATACTCTTGCTAGAGCATTGCGATATGTCACAAATCCCAAGTTGTGGTGTCACGTGGCCGGACACTTTGTCAACAGCGGGATTAGAGGGCTACTGACAAGTAGTAATCTTCCCAATTTTATACTCTTGCTAGAGCATTGCGATATGTCACAAATCCCAAGTTGTGGTGTCACGTGGCCGGACACTTTGTCAACAGCAGGATTAGAGGGCTACTGACAAGTAGTAATCTTCCCAATTTTATACTCTTGCTAGAGCATTGCGATATGTCACAAATCCCAAGTTGTGGTGTCACGTGGCCGGACACTTTGTCAACAGCGGGATTAGAGGGCTACTGACAAGTAGTAATCTTCCCAATTTCATACTCTTGCTAGAGCATTGCGATATGTCACAAATCCCAAGTTGTGGTGTCACGTGGCTGGACACTTTGTCAACAGCAGGATTAGAGAGGTACTGACAAGTAGTAATCTTCCCAATGTTATACTCTTGCTAGAGCATTGCGATATGTCACAAATCCCAAGTTGTGGTGTCACGTGGCAGGACACTTTGTCAACAGCAGGATTAGAGGGGTACTGACAAGTAGTAATCTTACCAATTTTATACTCTTGCTAGAGCATTGCGATATGTCACAAATCCCAAGTTGTGGCGTCACGTGGCAGGACACTTTGTCAACAGCAGGATTAGAGGGGTACTGACAAGTAGTAATCTTCCCAATTTCATACTCTTGCTAGAGCATTGCGATATGTCACAAATCCCAAGTTGTGGTGTCACGTGGCTGGACACTTTGTCAACAGCGGGATTAGAGGGCTACTGACAAGTAGTAATCTTCCCAATTTCATACTCTTGCTAGAGCATTGCGATATGTCACAAATCCCAAGTTGTGGTGTCACGTGGCCGGACACTTTGTCAACAGCGGGATTAGAGGGCTACTGACAAGTAGTAATCTTCCCAATTTCATACTCTTGCTAGAGCATTGCGATATGTCACAAATCCCAAGTTGTGGTGTCACGTGGCTGGACACTTTGTCAACAGCAGGATTAGAGAGGTACTGACAAGTAGTAATCTTCCCAATGTTATACTCTTGCTAGAGCATTGCGATATGTCACAAATCCCAAGTTGTGGTGTCACGTGGCAGGACACTTTGTCAACAGCAGGATTAGAGGGGTACTGACAAGTAGTAATCTTACCAATTTTATACTCTTGCTAGAGCATTGCGATATGTCACAAATCCCAAGTTGTGGCGTCACGTGGCCGGACACTTTGTCAACAGCAGGATTAGAGGGGTACTGACAAGTAGTAATCTTCCCAATTTCATACTCTTGCTAGAGCATTGCGATATGTCACAAATCCCAAGTTGTGGTGTCACGTGGCCGGACACTTTGTCAACAGCAGGATTAGAGGGGTACTGACAAGTAGTAATCTTCCCAATTTTATACTCTTGCTAGAGCATTGCGATATGTCACAAATCCCAAGTGGTGGTGTCACGTGGCAGGGCACTTTGTCAACAGCGGGATTAGAGGGCTACTGACAAGTAGTAATCTTCCCAATTTCATACTCTTGCTAGAGCATTGCGATATGTCACAAATCCCAAGTTGTGGTGTCACGTGGCCGGACACTTTGTCAACAGCAGGATTAGAGGGGTACTGACAAGTAGTAATCTTCCCAATTTCATACTCTTGCTAGAGCATTGCGATATGTCACAAATCCCAAGTTGTGGTGTCACGTGGCCGGACACTTTGTCAACAGCAGGATTAGAGGGCTACTGACAAGTAGTAATCTTCCCAATTTCATACTCTTGCTAGAGCATTGCGATATGTCACAAATCCCAAGTTGTGGTGTCACGTGGCCGGACACTTTGTCAACAGCGGGATTAGAGGGCTACTGACAAGTAGTAATCAGCCCAATTTCATACTCTTGCTAGAGCATTGCGATATGTCACAAATCCCAAGTTGTGGCATCACGTGGCCGGACACTTTGTCAACAGCAGGATTAGAGGGGTACTGACAAGTAGTAATCAGCCCAGTTTCATACTCTTGCTAGAGCATTGCGATATGTCACAAATCCCAAGTTGTGGCATCACGTGGCCGGACACTTTGTCAACAGCAGGATTAGAGGGCTACTGACAAGTAGTAATCAGCCCAATTTCATACTCTTGCTAGAGCATTGCGATATGTCACAAATCCCAAGTTGTGGCGTCATGTGGCCGGACACTTTGTCAACAGCGGGATTAGAGGGGTACTGACAAGTAGTAATCTTCCCAATTTCATACTCTTGCTAGAGCATTGCGATATGTCACAAATCCCAAGTTGTGGCGTCACGTGGCAGGACACTTTGTCAACAGCAGGATTAGAGGGCTACTGACAAGTAGTAATCTTACCAATTTTATACTCTTGCTAGAGCATTGCGATATGTCACAAATCCCAAGTTGTGGTGTCACGTGGCCGGACACTTTGTCAACAGCGGGATTAGAGGGCTACTGACAAGTAGTAATCTTCCCAATTTTATACTCTTGCTAGAGCATTGCGATATGTCACAAATCCCAAGTTGTGGCATCACGTGGCCGGACACTTTGTCAACAGCGGGATTAGAGGGCTACTGACAAGTAGTAATCTTCCCAATTTTATACTCTTGCTAGAGCATTGCGATATGTCACAAATCCCAAGTTGTGGCATCACGTGGCAGGACACTTTGTCAACAGCAGGATTAGAGGGCTACTGACAAGTAGTAATCTTCCCAATTTTATACTCTTGCTAGAGCATTGCGATATGTCACAAATCCCAAGTTGTGGTGTCACGTGGCCGGACACTTTGTCAACAGCGGGATTAGAGGGCTACTGACAAGTAGTAATCTTCCCAATTTTATACTCTTGCTAGAGCATTGCGATATGTCACAAATCCCAAGTTGTGGTGTCACGTGGCAGGACACTTTGTCAACAGCAGGATTAGAGGGCTACTGACAAGTAGTAATCTTCCCAATTTTATACTCTTGCTAGAGCATTGCGATATGTCACAAATCCCAAGTTGTGGTGTCACGTGGCCGGACACTTTGTCAACAGCAGGATTAGAGGGCTACTGACAAGTAGTAATCTTACCAATTTTATACTCTTGCTAGAGCATTGCGATATGTCACAAATCCCAAGTTGTGGTGTCACGTGGCAGGGCACTTTGTCAACAGCGGGATTAGAGGGGTACTGACAAGTAGTAATCTTCCCAATTTCATACTCTTGCTAGAGCATTGCGATATGTCACAAATCCCAAGTTGTGGTGTCACGTGGCCGGACACTTTGTCAACAGCAGGATTAGAGGGGTACTGACAAGTAGTAATCTTCCCAATTTCATACTCTTGCTAGAGCATTGCGATATGTCACAAATCCCAAGTTGTGATGTCACGTGGCCGGACACTTTGTCAACAGCAGGATTAGAGGGGTACTGACAAGTAGTAATCTTCCCAATTTTATACTCTTGCTAGAGCATTGCGATATGTCACAAATCCCAAGTTGTGGCGTCACGTGGCAGGACACTTTGTCAACAGCGGGATTAGAGGGCTACTGACAAGTAGTAATCTTACCAATTTTATACTCTTGCTAGAGCATTGCGATATGTCACAAATCCCAAGTTGTGGTGTCACGTGGCCGGACACTTTGTCAACAGCGGGATTAGAGGGCTACTGACAAGTAGTAATCTTCCCAATTTCATACTCTTGCTAGAGCATTGCGATATGTCACAAATCCCAAGTTGTGGTGTCACGTGGCCGGACACTTTGTCAACAGCGGGATTAGAGGGCTACTGACAAGTAGTAATCTTCCCAATTTCATACTCTTGCTAGAGCATTGCGATATGTCACAAATCCAAGTTGTGGTGTCACGTGGCCGGACACTTTGTCAACAGCAGGATTAGAGGGGTACTGACAAGTAGTAATCTTCCCAATGTTATACTCTTGCTAGAGCATTGCGATATGTCACAAATCCCAAGTTGTGGTGTCACGTGGCTGGACACTTTGTCAACAGCAGGATTAGAGGGTTACTGACAAGTAGTAATCTTCCCAATTTCATATTCTTGCTGGACTATTGCGATATGTCACAAGCCTAAAGAGAGTGCATACAAATTAAAATTTTCTGTTTTCTCATTGGTACATGGTTGATTATGCATACCTAGTCCCATTTGAGATTACCGTTACAATGGAACACTCGTTGTGGTGTAACATTTATTATTATTATTATTACTACAGATTCCACTACATTCCTTCCTGAGATGACAGCAGATTATTATGAGAGTTCACTTTGTTTGTTACCGTCTCTCGTCTCCATGCTCTCTGCATATAACATTAGTGTTTATTTCCAAACGAACATAAGCAAATGTATTTTCCACTTAACTGGAGGTAATCAATGGAATTGCTGCTGTTGAGAAATTTTAACTGGCAAAGCTATCAGGATTATTGTTGCTGCTCTGAATGTCACATGGTTGTCTCAGTGACATATGCCGCCCACACCTGCACTGTTATACCACACCAAGTGGAGGCTCCGTTGCAAGTAGGGAATGTCAACGTTTCTATGAAGATGTTGGTGATAAAACAGCAAGAAGTAGCACAGCATAGACAAGGTTACCCATCTTGCCATCGGTGGCACACCAGCCAAGGGACGTCGGCTGCATACCAGACATTTTGTTACCAGTGCAATGACTCGCTAAGTGAATACTGTGTTTCCAGCGCACGTGGTTTGATAGCGACCCATGGCTTCACTTCGACGTTGACCTTGGCGGAGTGCTCTGTTTTACATGTGATAAAGCAGCAAGTGTTGACTTGGCCGGCATGGCGCGCTGTTCTGAGGACACATTCATTTCGAAGGTTGTTTTCAATTGGAAGAAGACATTTGAGAATTCAAAAACCACCAAAAGACATCTGCGCACATGATTTCTCATAGCAATCCAAGATTCCGGTTGGCAGTCGAGTGTGTATCATCTTGAAGAGCAACAGCAGGCGTGAATTCCGTGAAACGCCCTGGTGAAGATTGTGACGACCCTGCAGTACCTCGCGCAGCAGGGATTAGCAATACGCGCTAAAGAGGCAAGCGACTGAAACTTCGCAAAGTTGGTAGAGCTGCGGAGTGGCGATGATGACGTGCTAAAGGAAGACCTTTTTTGGAAGACCTTTTTTGCTCCTTCATTTTTGTATCCGTCCAAATGACGGGTCTCTGCATAAAGCTATGTAAAGAGGTGGCTGACACTTACAACCTCTTACGCCAGCGTTACGGCTAAAAATGAGCTGCTGAAGACCATGGCACACATGGTGTTGCGAGATATTTGTAAGAACGCTGGCCATTTTGGGGTAATTGTTGATGGCACCCAAGACATGCAAAGCGTTGAACAGGAGGCGATATGCATGCGATATGTAGACAATGCGTACAATGTTCACGAGGACTTCATCGGCATGTACAGCATATGAGACGACTGGTGCCAACCTCAGCAACATGTTACAAGACACACTGCCCACACTCAACCCCTCCATGATGCACTTGAGAGCACAAACCTATGATGGAGCCAGCAACATGTCAGACAAATACCAGGGTTGTTAGGCTCTGATCAAGACAATACAACCACTGGCGCACTACACGCATTGCGGTGCACACAACCCGCACCTGATCTGTGCGAATGCCATCGAGAGTGCACCGTTCCTACGCGATGCTCTGAACGTGGTGCAGGAACTGGGCGTGTTCTACAAATGTACTTGGTCTACTTGGCGTCTCTACTGCTGATCGAGTGCCTCAAACACTTCAGCACAGTGCTATAAGGAGTGGAGACAACTGTTGCTGGGACCTTCGTCTATTACGGTGCAACATTGACATGAAGTTCTATGCGTTCTTTGAGGCAGCAATTGATAAGACTCAACAGCTAAACAGTGAGCCACTCTCTTTACCGCGCCATAGCTTACCATAATATCGGTATTGTGTCAAGATTTTTTTGTTAGCAGTGTCGGGTTAAGGTTTAGGCATCGGTAAGGTTTAAAGTTAGGGTTTCAGGTAAGTTTAGGATTAGTTAAAGTTAGCTTAGGCTTAGTCATGGGTACGCTGAGCTCCGTGTAGCCGTCGTAGATCATGTCGAGTTTTGCTCGAGTTTCTTAGTTTTATTCTTTACAGGCATGTAGATGATTTTATTTTGTAACTTAAAATTTGTCCTCCCACTTTTAAGACTGAATCAACGCCCCTGCTGACATGGGGGGCGTTCTGCATTAGCATGCCGGGAGCAACGAATTACACCCCCAATAGTACATGAGAAGGAAATACATTCCTATACGTGACATGAACAAATATCCTGTTAATATCATGACTAATTTGGTCACTCCATCTCTTTTGTGGATTTCGTATTTTTCTTTGTCCTCTAACGCCTTCCTTGATAGCTATGTCATGAAGCCTCTCTGGAAGGCATTCAACCATGATGGAATTAATACTAAAAAACTACCTGTTCACAAACATCAACCATGTCAGAGGATGAGCATACCAAGATGATGGGATGGTAAGTGACAGATGGCGTGGATGACAACATGTGTAACATGTCACTGGAGGTGACATGCAGTCGACACTGAGGGTGTCAATGATGCAATCATGATGACCAGATCCAGTGGATTACCAAACTCCAAGAGATAATCAAAAGAACAACCACAACACAATTTTTAGCTTTGCCAGAGCAGCCAGACTAGATTTCATATGCGCTTGTTGAATTATGTTTTAGTGCACCAGTAAAACAGATTTATCCGTTTCTCGAGCAAAGCTTATCAATTGCAATTAAGAAACTGCCAAAGCAGGCAAAGGCTTGCAGATAAACAATCTGACAGGACAGAGTTGGTGTCAGGTGCAAAACAAAGAATTCTTCAATGTAAATTCACTGCACCAAAAGTTAATCGACCGTAATCGAAGCAGTCCATCAGCGAATTTATAAACATGGGAGTATATGTATATCAAGCTAATAAAAGCGCTAGCTAGTTATACAGTACATGTGTATATATGAGTGTATGACAAGCTGACAATAAACAATTTTGTAAAACAAAACAACTGTCATTAGGAATTAACGAGAAGCTAAAGTTTGGCAAGTAATTCATGAAGATACAGGCCTTGAAAACATATAAAACTGCTTATCCATTCTGAAAAGGCCAAGTATAAAAATTATCACTAGGATACATTATGTATTTTTAAAGCAATCAATTTTATAGACATTATTTACAACTTGTTATAAGGGATGTTTTCAATCAAACCAGACATACCTTGTTGGCTGACAACTTATGTTGACTGTGTTAGTGTGCTTGTTGCAGCTGCTGATTTCAACAAAACATCCTTGAGCAGGTTCAATCTGTGCTGACCTTTTGGCAACAGTTTTTCTATAGTGGAAATACAAACACATAATTTACCTTTTATTAAACATTATATTTAAATTTATAACAACATGGGCGAATGCGCCTGCATTGCATCATGCGGTTCTCATGCATGATGATGAGAAAAGAATGCATGTATAAATCGCATGTATGTTAACGCCACAGCACAAAAAATATTGTGCATTGTCAATGTTACTATATTGCACATGGTTAGTGACCCCAATCAACGGAAACGACAAGTCAATGACATGTTTGTTTGGCTTTCTCGTACACTAACAATGACCACTTTCTCACCAGCACATGCATTTAAGAGTAAGTATTGCCAGACTGTTTTCTTTATATTTATACAGATGTGCCAAGACAACCATCCACTCACACACTCACAGCTACACTTGCCTCGCTGTCCACAACCAGTGAGCTGTAAACAGTACCTTCCCCAGACTGCAAAAGACCCACTGACGCCAACTCAGAGTGAGCCACGTAGCTAGCATGACCTTGCCTATTCATTCCCAAAATAGACATATACCGTATAGTCCTCTATAGAAGCACTTTGCCTAACAGACATAATTTCCTATTTACAGATGTGAAGCCAGGCAAGAAAAACATTGTTTTCGGTGTTAATGTGTTTTAAATAAAAATGCTACAAATATGGTAACATCTATTTCTATCACATCAGGTTTGTTAACAAAGGCAAACGTCATTTGAATACATATTCGAATGCTACTGTTATTTTTTTAACGAATACCAAACTTCTGAATGTTCAGACATTTCATCCATTGCTGGCATATTGCAAGTTATTTTATCAGCCCTGATCATGCCTGTATCAATAACAAACTGATCGAGCAATCGTCAAATGCAATGCTCATCTCTTGTGAACTGTGTATTGTAACATTGAGCGTTACATATTGCTCTTCTAATATCCAGTGTTTAATGAAACACATTAAGTCGTAGCCTATAAAAAATGTTTTGCTCTACAGCTGTAGACAAGTTTTTAGAATCAGTATAGTGTTTGTAATTTGTATGTAATTATCTATAAGTAGCAATACACTTTAAGCTTTTTATATATTACAACCTACACTGTACAGTGATGAGTGCTTGTATACAACAAAGTACATTTATTTAAGCATAGATCCCCTGACTGTCTCCTAGATTTTGTTTAAATGTAATCGTAACAAAGTTATTTTATCATACCCCAAATCAATATGTTTCTTTTTATTTGTAGAGGCTTTCGTCTGACGTTACACGTCGACTTTTCAATACTAATGACGAATGACATCATCATACACTTGGGTCAGGGCTTTATACAGGATAAAATTATTGCCAGTCACACATGTTTTGGTGGACACATGGAGGTTAACTGTTAAGCCAGTTTACAAACTTTTAAATGTGTCTGCTGACCTGAAATGGACTACAAACACACATGTGACACCATTTTCACTCACTTCCAAGGCATAACTAACAATATCTATGGGTTTTTTTGCTCTTTCATTTTTTTACCCGTCCATCCATATTTCTACCCGTCCATATTCGTTTTTTGACTTGAGGTAGCTTGTAACTGCCCTCATCTCTGTTCATTGGTGTTTTTGTCTTCCTGGCCCGGATGGCTTCCTTTATTTGCTGGGTCCTTCTGTTTGGCTCTTCATCAATGTTTTTCAGTCTTGCATGTTTTAGAAGTATCTTCACTGCACTTTTGTTGGCATGGGTAATCCGTGACTAGCTATATTTAGGTCAGGAGGAATTTGTATATCTTTTGTGCTAGACTTAGTGTTTGCAACCATTTGTGACAATGGGACCGATTCCTGTCTGTCCAAATGTTCTTTGAAGCATTCGCCAGCCAGCATTCCTATTCACAACAGGACAGGACTCATTTGCTTGGAACTATTCATCCACTGAAGAAAGTTTAACTGAAGGAATCAAGGCCGTTTTTATTTACAACATGTTGAGGGTTGGAGTTCCAAAGTCGAATGGTATTTAGCAAAAAAGAATACAAGTGGTAATTACATCTGGAGTGAGGGATAAGGTAAGACAAGGAATGCTGTTTTCTAGTAACTGTTTACAGGAATGAGATATGTTTTTGCTGGTATACCCATTAAGCCATTTTATATAATTTTTATCATGCATAGTTTTTCGTCATTTCTTCGGCTGGATAGGGATCTCCATCCTAATGTCTGGAGCATATTGGTTACACTTAAGGTATTAGGCATTCCATGATGTGTTTGAATTTTGCATTGTATCATATAATTTTTATTGTGTCTCTAATACTTTCACACTGTGTGTGTGGAACCAGGTATTATAAGTATCACAACAAATTACTTTGTGTTTCCATGTTAATATTTTTTTCAGACACCACAAGGCTATTTGGATGCTCTGGGGCCAGGATTGAGTTTAATGTCATTTGCCAGAACAAGAAGATATAACATGAACTATGGTGGAATTGTTTTGCGGTTTGCTCTGGATGGCTTTGGTTTGTGATGCAAGTTGATGGATAATGCCTTGATGAGACAAATTTCTGGTCCTGATCTATTTATTAAAAAAATCATGTGGAGTTTTACAATGGTTATATGTACTGTTTTTAATCTCTGCAAAAGCAATCACGAGAAAAAACAACACTTGTCTTAGACAAACTTGTGTACGCTAGCCTAGATTACTAGAACGCGCACCAGCACGCAACTGCAACAGCAAGCGTCCGATACGTGTGCACTCTAAATTATCGCTCGGTCCATAAGACAAGTCGACATTCACATTGCAACGCATTATGATCGATAAGCAACTACAAGTTCGGACGAATAAACACAATAACGGAGTGGCGTTGCACACCCTTAATCGTGAATATTTCGTAAAATACAACCACTAAATAATGAAAACTTACCAAAAGAGATGTTACGCACAGGCAAGACGAAACTTGTCGTGCGCATCGTTGACGTCTCCAAGGAAGCCCTATGATTACCCAGACTCCGTGAGGTGGCAGCACTTTTAGCCCCTCCTCACCTAAATATCTTTTCGCGAAGTTACGCGCCAGAGCGTAACTGTTTACCCTTTACTAAGGGTAGGTCTTAGGTGATTACCTCCAAACAGCCCAAACTTGGGCTAACGCAGGAGTTTTTCTTCTCTAGAATTTGTGAGTCCACTACAGGTTACACATTTACCCCCTGTGTGGGATCTTTTACTTCCCCTGGCATAGACACCAGACAGAAGGGACCACCGGCTTTTAGTGTCTCTTCCGAAAGACACAGGCAAATGTGGGGTGAAGAAATTGCCTAAGTTTCGAAACGGCGGTAGGTGGGATTGAACCACCGTCCCCTCGATTGACAGTCCGGCGCTCTACCGCGCGACCACCGCTCCCCACGTAAACAAGCGAAAGAGCTACAACGGCCAACTTTACCGTACTTTCACTGGGGCTCACCATAATTATTATATACATTCTTCTTCGCAAGCCAGGGTCGTTACTACCGATCGTCTCCGCAAGGCTGGGAATGTGCGGAGTTGAATTATACAATACATTATACAATTATACCAATTTAATTCGCCAGTTTATTAAAATTAGTGTTGAATTGTATCCCAATACTCTGTTATTTTGCTATTTAGTACGATTTCCACTGGTTGTAGAAATCTAGCATGAGAGTTGGTTAGCCACAATAAGGCAAGTAGACAATATGAAAGGTAGAACAATAATAAAATCGTATTATATATATATATATATATATATATATATATATATATATATATATATATTTATATTTATATACAAAATGGAAATAAGTCGGTCCGATCGTCCGGGACGAGTAGTTTTAGAGCTCGGACTAGTAAGAGCAGTCCTTGTACATAGTAAAAACATACGCAGGACTAGTTGTCTATAATGACGGACTACCAGCTAGCTAGAACTATCGTGCACCCTGATTATATATAAATATATATATATATATATATATATATATATATATATATATATATATATATATATATATATATATATATAAACATAAGTTATAAGTTCACTATTTGTTGGCCAACACGAGAACGCACTGTGAGCCTGAGATGTTCAATTCCTACTCGTTTATGTCTTTTACGACAAACTGTTAAAAGTACATCTTTGTCACACTTGGTATCCTGATACTCTATGTTACGTAGACCCTTTATATTTCAATAAGCCATGCTCTATGTGGTGGTAAAATGACAGCTCGATGGGGCGCATTGTGTGTTCAACAAAGCGCAATGGCTCATGGGTAGAGCTTCGGACTCTCGACTACGAAAACCCGGGTTCGAATCCTGTGCTGTGGTGTTAAAACCTTGGGCAAGTTTCTTCACTCTACATTACTCCAGTTCACCCAGCTGTATAAATGAGTACCTGGCTATAAACAGTCTGTTTTCATGTGTCGTCGTAGTTTTAGTGACATGAGTTAACATGTATCATATTTTGACTCATTACTTGGCAACAGCACAAAGTTAGCAAAGAAGTTATATATATATATATATATATATATATATATATATATATATATATATATATATATATACTAGTAGCTATGTAAAAAGTAAACTATTCAAACACAATAATAAACCCACTTGTTAGGAGGATATTGGAAAGGTAACGACCGTTGTTATACGGGGTACATATTTGTGTTGCAAAGCGTTTGTTTGACAAATGTAGATATCGAATTTGGCCCCACTTGAAAACGAGTTTGTATTATAATATAAAATAGTAGCCAAGTCATATCTACCACCTGTCTCTACAGTTTCGTGTTGTAATTTACTGGCCCTAAATAAAGAAACAGTCTGCAAGTCATGATATCAGTTTCTATCAGCTCATTGTATATATTTGACTTTGTCGAAGTCATGTAAAACATGCACACCTGCACGAATGTATGCATATACGTTGACACATATTTATTCTCTCCCTCTCTCCCTCTCTCCCTCTCTCCCTCTCTCCCTCTCTCCCTCTCTCCGTCCGTCCGTCCGTCCGTCCGTCCGTCCGTCCGTCCGTCCGTCCGTCCGTCCGTCCGTCCGTCCGTCCGTCCGTCCGTCCGTCCGTCCGTCCGTCCGTCCGTCCGTCCGTCCGTCCGTCCGTCCGTCCGTCCGTCCGTCCGTCCGTCCGTCCGTCCGTCCGTCCGTCCGTCCGTCCGTCCGTCCGTCCGTCCGTCCGTCCGTCCGTCCGTCCGTCCGTCCGTCCGTCCGTCCGCCCGTCACCCCGACAAACACACGCACGCATGCATGCACGCACGCACGCACGCACGCACGCACGCACACACACACACACACACACACACTGAAAATGCACAGAAATATAAGTACACAAGCACCAAACAACATCATTACCGCAATTTCCGCAATTTGCTTTAATACATAAAACAAACGCAAGTGACCATACATATGCTAATATATACCTATATATGTAGTGTATGTGGGTATATGTGTGAGCGCATGTTGCATTATTGTGAAGGAATAGTAAGATTTACGAGACATTTTGACATAATATTATACATATATGGCAGGCTACGTCATTCGAATGACAACACCAATATTTCACGATGGCACGAACTTTTTACATTTAAACAAGTTCAGCATTCATACTAAGCTAATTAAACACAATTTTGGCAATTGTATATGTATGCAACAAACAGTTTCTCCAAACTCAACTAATTTACATATTAACATTTGTCAGTAACGTTATCAGTTAGTTACTACATTGCTATCTAAATTAGTAACTATTCCTTTGCTATCTAAATACCCTCCACACGAAGAGTGATAAATATACAGAATACATGCATAACACATTTATGTTTAAACTGTGTTTTCTAAAAATAAACACCTTATAAACACCGGGAACCTCCACGCAATAAATAATCACCTAAATGTAACAATTTCCTAGGAAAACAATGATTATTAATATTAAAATAACTAAATGAGCGCATATTGTCGGCGTAGTGCTGTACTGATTAGTTACGCGTGCGCAAGGCTTAAAATTGGACTTCCACGTCATATTTTACAAATTCGCTGTTCACCGGTATCAATAAACATCCATCAATACACCGCGTGTGTAAGTACTATATTTCTTCCAGTATTAAATACAATATATTTTGTAATAATAAACAATGCAACATTTGTTTAATTGCCCATCCTCGGCCTAATGTGGACGCGAGCCGCAGTTAGGATGAACACCCCTCGAGGCACTAGGTGGCTCTTCCGATTATGCGAGTACGGAAACCATCAGCGACCGACTGCGTCATGAGTGATACCCATCACCTTTTGTGAAATGTGTAATTGTCGTGGTCCCTTTGTGCTCGCTCTATGGTAAATGCGGCTTATGGCCTCAAACATCGCGTACAACGTGTGCAAACAGAGGGCAGTAAACAACACACATGCTATTTATACAGTTTTCTTGAGTGGACAGACGCAATAATGACATGTTTTATAGTTCTAGATGACGTTGCTCAGAAAAGACATGCAATGGTCAAAGCAAGCTACTCGTCAGTTTTAGCAACACGACGCTTAATAATAGTTTAATATTTACATAATTCCCACTGTTTCAACAGAGATCTTACGTTCTCTGCCACGTTAATACCGAACAGATCTAAAGCACTCGTTCAGTCTGCCAAGTTTTCTAGAGGAAAGAACAGTTGTATAAATACAAACATACCAATATAATTTCAAGCGAGTCCAGCTACTTTCGAACAGTTATCCGTCAAAATTCCACTTTAAAGGGAGGGTGCCAGCTCCTGTACGCAGAACTGACCGAGCAGTAATTTGTAAAGGGAAGTCTGTTGTCATGAACGTGATAAATTTTAAACATCAAAGGGTATCTGTTCGCTTCGTCATTATTCCCTATCAATTTTGTTTTAAAACTGGATGTTTTGTTTACCATTTGAACGTATTGCAGTCGGAATCTTTCAAATTGCGAACATCGTTCCGAGCTTAATAAAGTAAATGTACTGCCTGCACAAATTAGCAGGCAGTAAACCTTCAACATGTATGTTGTAGTCACAGGAACATAATATTAAATGAAAAAATAAAATAAAACCAGGAACTGGCACCCTCGCCTTAATGTGGTACACTAGTACAGCTGACGTGATCCTTTTTAGTTGTTGTAAATGCTCACATTTCAGTCAGTCAGAGTTCTAGTTGAAATAACTCAATACAGTGTCTGCCGTCATTCACATGCCACCCATGCCACTCTTGCCACCCATGTCGCAAGTCGTGGCTGTCCCGTTCCACGGGGGAGTAGCGAGGTCGAACAGCGCCATGCCCCATGTCTCCGTTCCCAGCACGACCGCCGCCACACAAATCACGTTCATTATGGCGCCCGCCTTGATCTGGAAACACATGACGCGTATTACGTTTAACAACTTCCCGAAATGCCTTGCGCGTTGTCTAACGGAAGTAATAAATGTTACATGAATGAAGTGTGGTGTTTTCATGGATACAGTGTGCGCTTAAATAATCCTGGAGAGCGAAACGGGTTCACTGAGCTTCTAAAATTATACTACTATTCCAGGTTCTTCGAATGGCACACTGGTAAGAATGGGAAGGTGTGACGTCAGCCTCTCCGTGAAATGGCGCTGTCATGTAAAATGAATACTGTTTTTTGTTCAGTAAGGTTTTTCGAATAAACTGCTGACATAATAGTCTTAATTGTGTTGCAAATGGTTTAAAAAGGTTTGGACCCGTAACCTCAAAAAAGTCTTTGGTTACCCTTTAAGGTAACAATTTATAGTGTATAGTGAAGACACTAATTTGTTTCTGGCTGTTTAAAAATGATGTTGGTTCCAGCTGTTGGCAACCTTGACCTTACTTTCAAATATGTGTTGTTGTCCGCAGAAATAAGTTTGCCCATTGACAAAACAGTGTAAAAAACGAGTCATCAATTATGTTCTTCGCTGGACCAGACAAACGACGGCAATTTATTTCTAAATAATGTTTCCTAAATAATGTTATCTTCAGTTTACCTGGTTCTATTCAATATTCTCACCGACTTGTTTATGACCAGTTGAATACACGACCCCTAAGTCCTAACCGGTAGTCGACTTTTTCAACAAGCAAACACCTACTAGGGTTACATTGGTGCAATTTAGATTTGTATAGTCAACACGTCCCTTACAAAAAAGCATTCAAATACCATTGGTTTTTTAATGGTATTTGAATGGTATCTGAATGGTTTTTTGAATGATATTTTGAATGATATTTTGGCTTCTTTGTAACGTTCAGTGGTGGTATTGAATGGTATTTTAAATTACCGTTGAGAGTACCACTGAGTCCTGCTGAAATATCATTGATACTGAATGGTATTCAATGGTAATCAGTGGTATACATTTGGCTCTTTTTTGTAAGGGGTATGCTGTATGAATGCTTCGATTACATTGAGCCTTGATCGTTTTGAGCTATCCAAACTGGATTCTAAGCGACAGCTAATAATTGCCGGGTTTTTAAAACTGTCGTGACGTGGTTGCAAAACAATAGGGCCTGCAAGTGGGTCACGATACATGGCGTGACTCCGCGCGACTGGAGCTTATTGGGGACTAAGCGAGACTAATTGTGGACTGGACACAAGAATAATATTCTAACGATGGATGACAGTTGTAGCTTCCGACTGATAAATACTAGGAAAATCAGTTCATAAATTTCTTGTGTTATACGTTTCTTATCTTAAATGTCCGATTTAATATTGAGTTTTCCACACTATCATAGACACATAGTGATTTACGTAGTGCAGATAATCGACCCGATGCTAGGCCGTATGTGTCTTTTACGGGATTTGCATTTTACATTGCTGAACGTTGTGGTTTCGATAAACACTTATATCTGACAAGTTGTCTAAATGCACATAATCATAGCACATGTACACGTTTGGCCCAAATAGGTTGTACTGCGCGAAAACTGGCACTCTTCATTATTAGTCAAGATCGCCAAACACAAGTACTTGCCGCTATTGCCATGGCAACCACCATAATAATCGATTAAAATTCATGATTTCCGTTATCATTGTCACCGGCAAAGTGTTCCACTGCTTCTGCTGGTAATAATCCTTCGGACAATATAACTGAAATACGCTATTTCGGGACAGTTCGATTATTACGACCAAAACAAAATAAAGTCCTATATGTTAACATGGAGTATATGGACCTCCTGCCCCCAACTGCCCCCAGCCTCGTTTTCGCGCGCGAGACTTGCACGCCCTATTACGCAACACGCTTACGGTACTGACAGCAATAGCGCAATATACTTTTATTTGCCTTAATATATGTTTCACTCGAGAGGTGGCGCTACAGTTGTGATTTGTTTCTCTCCCTGTAGATCATGATGCTCAAACAGCCACCCACGTTTATGAAACACTTTGCATTATTGGGGGTTTGGAAATTAATATAACTACATTTAACCAGTTTAAACACGACAATGAACAAGTCACCGTATCTTGATGTGTAAATAACCGACTTTTATGTGCATGTGCCTGTGGCGATATTTAAGTTACAGATACTACCCGTCGGTCGAAGGTATCGTTTTTCATCGTATATTACACATTCCACGGCGGTCATACTGAAGACAGTGTTTTTATCTATACGCCGTGTTTTCAAAAGAAAAGTCAAACATTGTGTCGTCGAACACGCACGACCCAGGACAATAAATAATAGGCATATTCTAAACGTGCACTGCCTGAAGATAACGTGATGTATACAAAAATAAAAATGGAATGCACCTTTATATCTACACATGATCCCGATATTAATATAATACAAACAAGTGCTCATACGCACAAATGCATGCACGCACGCACGCACACTCACGCACGCGCACACATGCATGCACACACGCACACGCACGCACGCATGCAACGCACGCACGCACTCACACACACACACACACACACACACACACACACACACACACACACACACATTAAAATGAAATTACTACTTAGTCTCAAGTTCAAATCAACTTCTAGCTGTTTGATTTCGTGAGAAGCATTTTGATTTTTAAAACTGTTTTTATTTTCACTGTTTGCAAATTGACATTTCGTCAGGTGCTGCTTGATAAACTATTGTTGACCTCTTTAGGACGGAGTTTGCCAATTATGAGAACAGTGTTTATATATAAGAATGTTCGTACATAATGCTGTTGCCCTTGATGAAACACAATTAATATATGTTCTATTTGCCCTGCCCTTGGGTGTTTTTCGTATGATCGTGACACCATGTCACCATGTCGAAGATAAACCAAAACGAACTCAGTTACCCGGCCATAACCTTCGAATGAGCTTCTCATCAAACGACACCTTGCCAGGGCATTCGTAACCAATTCTTTTACGATGACATGTAAGCACCCTACTTCGTAGACATTTGTGGTGTTGCAATAATATTGATTGACTGATTGTTTAATTGATTGATTGATGTCGTAGGCTGAACTCAGTCACGACTCCCGATAGACATCAACGGCCAGTCACATAAGGACACCAACGGCCAGTCACTGGTCGTCTAGTACGTCAAATTAATAAGTCAAAAACTGTGTCGCACCGATCTGCGGACACGACCCAGGACGGTAAATAATAGGCCTATTCTATGCGCGCGCTGACGGAAGATACGGGTGCATGTCTGTACGGCACGATTCAACCGATATAATGGGCGCGGCAGAAAATACACCAACTTTGTGTTACTGATAACGTATTGTGTGCTGCTAAATGGGTGTGTTGTATAATAATCGAATTACAACCAAGCATGCCCATTTCAACATTGACCTGTAAATCATTACTATTATGCATGAAAATGTATGATGAAAGTTGAAATAAAGTATTTGTGCCAATGGTCGGTTGTTAGCGAGCGTTAGTTTGTGCAGGTTTCTGCCCGTTCTTTAGTCACAAACGCGTGTAATGCTTTTGTTCTAGTAGTGGTCGTCTGATTTTTGGGGTAACTGAAAGCAGGGAGTTTCTGTGAAGCAGTGGGGCGGTCGGCATAATTTTTAACGGAGGATCCCGCTATTCTACCCAGAATTAGCAGAGTAGTAATTTATAACAAAGTCCGCTGTCGAGAATATGGGCTAAATTTAAACACCAAAGGGTAATGCGGTTAACTCTACTCACCTCGGCATTATTGCCAATCAATTTTTTGGAAACTGGATCTCTTGTTTACCATTTGAACTTGTTTCAGGCGGAATCTTTCAAATTGCGAGCATTGTTCCGAGCTTAATAAAGTAACTAAACACAAGTCGGCAGAAAACCTTCAACGTGCATGCTGTAGTCGTAAGAGCGCGATATTAAATGAAAACATTAAACAGAAACTACCGCCATTGCTTTAAGAAGTTGCAGTATCTTTTGGAAGGACGACTTCTAGCGTCTTAACACATCGGTGTTTAATGTCCAAATGTGTCGTCAGCGAAACATTCATATTTTCTATTATAATACAAAATTTAATTGGTGAAAAGAACCGAGTTCGTTTGATCGTCAACAACTGCTGAGAATTCACATGAAGATTCCAATTTTATTATCACTTGAATTAATGCCTGGCCGAAAATTAAATAAGTTAAGAATTTGTATTATGTTTTAAACGAGAGAAGAATATTACACAAACGAGCCGACATATTACAGTTCTATATAACATTCATTTGAAAAAGAGATAATGGATGTACTAACGTGGGGAGGTACGCTAATACGCTGAAGCTGATACGTCACACACAATCATGTGTACTGCTGATTGAATTAGACCATAGTTGAACAGGAACAATCTAAGTTGAAGGCATAAGTACTCAATGTTTGCAATCATTATGGATGATTATGTTTTTGTATATTGCACTGCGCAGTTCTTGGAACTCGCCAATTCGCTTTACAATTCATATACACCTGGCGCGCCTGATTTGGACTTACAATCGATACAAAGAAAACTGTGACGCTCTACCAACCGGACAAACCTCAATCGATCCACATGTTGAAATCTATGGCAAAGTCTCCACAAAGTGCAAGGTGTAAGTTGTACTTCCAACACTATACTGTATTCAGCGAAAACATACACTCTCTACCGTTGCCAATGCAGAAAAACTTCCAAAGTACATCTGCGGATCATATGGAAATGACCACATTCCAAATGTTGAAGTCTTGAGACGGGCTAATATGTCCAGCATAGAAGCCACTCTAACGGCTTCCCAACTCGTTTGGACTGGACATATCACCCGTATGAATGACAGCAGTCTCCCAAAGGCTGTGTTCTATGGGGAATTAGCCAAAGGGAAACCTCTTCGTGGTGGACAACGGCTGCGATACAAGGATGTAGTCAAACCTAAAGGCTACACACACATCGCCGTACACACCTGGGAGGCTCTTGCACAAGGTCGACAACAGTGGAGGCAGGCCATCCACAAAGGAAAGAATTATTGAAGAAAATATATCACAACAGTACCAACATGATCACAATCTCCACCATGGCTTTCCTGATGCTTCTGCCCCTATCATCTTCTGTGACAACTGCGGGAGAGGCTTTTCGGCTCGGATTGGACTAATATCTCACTGACGAGCAAAGCACATGGACGATACCCTACACTGATGTCATCATCGGGCGCGATGGACAGTGGAGAGAGAGAGAGAGACCTGGCGCGCCTGATTACTCGACTATTCCAGGAAGCGTCCAGTCATGTAGGTACTACTGCGAGACATTGTTTACGTTAAGGTGTGGCTTATTGATGAAGACGTCTAGACGTCACACACACCCACCTGTACCTGTAGGCACCTTCTAGGGACCTTATTGGTTACGATAACATAGACATTCTCTCTCTCGCACACACACGGACGCATGCACCCACGCACACGCGCACGCACACGCACGCACGCACACACGACATATGTATGAAGCATAAAAACATGAGAAAGCCCGGCGATTCTACTAACACTAGTCGGCCATGATGACGTCACGAAGTCTTACGTACCATGTCACTGGTCTTGATGCGTCCGTAGCAGAAGACGATGGCGTTAGGAGGGGAGGCAGCTGGCAACATGAATGCGAATGACGTCGCGAAGCAAACGGGATACATGAGGTATAACGGGTTCAGTTGCAGCTGGCAGAGCGCCTGAAAACAAAGTAAACCAGAAGCTATGACCATAGTTTGCCCGCAAGTAAGTAAAAAGGGAAAACAGTTAGTTCTTATATAGCGCAGTATCCGATCCTCATGATTGCTCAAAGTACTTTACACTTTATTTCCCTGGCAGACCTGTTCTATAAATCCAGCCACATGTTAAAATTAATGCGCGAAGGCTGCTCGTACACATATCCACCACTGTTTGTAGCCAGGTACTCATTTATACAGCTGAGTAAACTGGAGCAATGTTGGGTGAAAAAACTTGCCCAAGGTTTTAACACCAAAAATGCTACGGCCATAAAGAACAGTGGTCCACAAATGGTGCCTGTGGAACGGTGTGAACAATTGTGAACGGTGTGAACAAGACCCCTGACTAAAGATCCAGTTACTCGCGACATATGTAAAAAAGGAAAGGTAAGTTCTTATATTATAGTGCAGTACCCAATTCTTAGGATTGCTCAAAATGTGTTACACTTTTCTCCCTGACGAGTTCAATCGAACAGCAACATGACTTCTATGGGAATATCCAGCCACGCTGTAATTAATGCGCAAAATTCTGCGTACACAAATATTCACTACTGTCTATAGCCAAGCCATCATTCATACAGCTGAGTGAACTGGAGCAATGTAGAATGAAAAATAGGATTCAAACCCGGGTTCTCTCAGTAGAGAGTCAGAAGTGCTTCTACTACTACTGCTACTACTACTGCTACTGCTACTGCTACTGCTACTGCTACTGCTACTGCTACTCTACTGCTACTACTACTACTACTACTACTACTACTAACAAGTAAAAAATTAATGTAAAGGTTGTAAAGGTAAATTCTTATATAGCACAATATCCAATCATCAGAATTGCTCAAAGAACTTTACACTGTACTACTACTACTACTACTACTACTACTACTACTAACTACTACTACTAATACCACTACCACTACCACTACCACTACCACTACCACTACTACTACTACTACTACCACTACAACAACAATTACTACTACTACATGTACTCACGAGGGGGACGACAATGGGCATGAGTAGACTGCATGTGGCTGGGTTACTCGTCACCTCCGTCAGCAGAGCCACCAGAACGAGAATGACGAACAGCATGAACCAACGAGGCAGCGCGTCGAAGATGCTCAGATTGGTTCCAATCCATTTGGACAAGCCAGACACCTACAACAACACACGGCGTGGATCTGAGTTCGTTCCGAAATACGATAACATCCAGGTTTTGCTGTTGCTAGCTTTGCAATCAATTTCGGTTTATAATACTAATAATAATGATGACTTCTTTTGCGCCAACATCCTCGAAGATCAAGCTCAGTGGCGCGACAAAACCAAGGGATTAAGCAAACTCGTAATCGTAAAACAATGCGTGAGTCGTCAATGGATGGATGAAGAAGATAGGAGGCTAAGGAAGATAGACAGCATTAAAGAGATAGGTTTTTAGACGTCGCCAGAATGAAACTATATTACCTTCTGATTTAACACTGGCAGGAAGCGAATTCCACACAGTTGGTGCGGCAACCGAGAAAGCTCGGGTCCCGGCTTTCGTTTTCACCCGAGGAATGTAAAGAGGGTTACTACTGGTTGAGCGTAGCTGTCTGGAATTTCTTGCTGGAGTTAGCATTGAATTTAGATATGCTGGTTGTGTAGATGAGAGTGTTTGATAGGCTATTGTACAAATCTTGAAAATGATGCGATAGTGCAATGATTTTAGAAGCGGCACTGAGCGAGAAAAACGAGGAGAACGCGTGACTACCCTTGCTAAAAAAATGTGGACACGCTGAAGTTTTGGGAGTCAGTGTGAAGCGTGGGAGTCAGTGTTTTTTACTTTAATGTAGAAAAGGTATTTATTCAAGACGTTCCAATACATGTAATCAATGGTTATAGATAGTAATTAAAATCAATAGCGTCTGTGTATGTATACATACACACACACACACATATATATATATATATATATATATATATATATATATATATATATATATAGTGTGTGTGTGTGTGCATACGTACTACGTTCGTGCGTGCGTGCGTGCGTGCGTGCGTGCGTGCGTGCGTGTGTTTGTTTGTCTGTGTATGTATGTGCATGTGAGCCTGTATGAGTATGTGCCTATGGAGGTGCGTGCGTGTGTGAGTGCGTGCGTGCGTGTGTAATCGACAAACTTACACACACATTTTCTCACAGCATTACTAGTGAACATGAATGCTAAGATTCCTAAACGAAATACACCCCGGGCAGTTGTGATTCAAAACATCGAAACGAATGTCATTTGGATAACCATGACACTTTATATCTTGAGAACATGGCGTGAACTTCAACTCACCCCGCATGCTTTCGCCAAAGTGAATCCACCGCCCATCAGCATGACGACAGACCAAGGGAAGCGACGTTGCATCGTGTCCCAGTCCATGAGGGTTGGCACGGTGCCTGCATCAATAACGGGGGAAGAATCTTTAAAACAGCGGTTCTTATCCTGTTGGCTGAAAAACAAATTCTGGTAGCGGTACATGCTTAGCGACCCGTACCGTCAAATGGTTTATTGGTCACACCTGGTCAATCCCCTCGAACTGTATACGAAAAGAGGATATTTTCCAAATCAAAAGAAATTGTGGCATGACCCAGGGGTGAAGAACGGTTGATTTAATACACAACCATAATGATGGGTTAGCCATTTTGCACGAAGTACACTACATCGTTTCTAGAAGAATCCACCATTTTGAGATCCCATCCTAAGTAGACAATCTGTGTAGTATTCGTGATTGTAGTAGCAAATGATTAGTTTGTTTTATGAAGAGGCCAACAGTTTGCCTTTTGTTTCCCTTTATTTTCAAAAAAATAAACTTAGGCCACACGACGTACGTTTTAAATCAAATATAAATGTCGCGCCACTGAGCGCGACCTTCGTGGATACTGGCGCGTAAGAAGTCATCATTATTATTATAAATGACTATTTTGACATTTATAATACTAATAATAAATAATAATAAAATAATCATCAAAATAATTGAGGGCATAAGCGGCAAGATGAAGACGAAGTATCCGTATCAGGAATAGTGACATCCGGTTATGGTTATGGTAGACATGTATCTGTAAAGCGAATACATTCTGTAGTAAATTGCTTCAGTGTAATGTGACTGTGAAGAACGTCTCGCCAGACCTCCGCTAGGACGTACCTCCTTTCCCACTGGATCCTGTAAAGTTTGCGGGGATAACAAACAACAACAGACCAATCAACACGGCCGGGGTGGCATCGACCATGTAGCTGCAAACATGGACAACAACGTTATCAGTCACCAGGGGACAGTTTCACTAAGATAAGGAGCACTTATGGAAAAATCCATCCTTAAACAGAATATGTTGTTAATTTTTTTGATTTTTATCAAAACGGAAATATCCATTGCCATATTACAGTGTACACTATTCCCATGGCAAACCGGTGACAATGTCCTATATATATATATATATATATATTATATATATATATATATATATATATATATATATATATATATATATATATATATATATATATATATATATATATATATATATATATATATATATTGACAATGTTTACGGATACTGTCTTGCATAGTTATTTAATAAACATAGGAAAGTTCATATAAACACAAATGCGAAAAACAAAGAAACGTAAAATAGATAGTGATGCACCACGATAGTGTGCATAATGTCCAATAGACTATAACGGAACTAATTCAAATCTACAAATGACACTATGTTCTGCTGGAATATAGCTCGCCTCATTTATTTTGCATCTGCGCCAAATATGTTTTTGTTTTGAATAACATTTCTTCCAACACTGAATACCATGCAGTAGTATATTATTTTTCTTGTATAATACTTTAATTTTTTTTCAATATGGGTAAAGAGAAAGCTAAAATCCAGTATTTTGCTAGCAGCACGGACGGGTAGAGATACAATCTACAAACAGTGAAAGCGAACATATCATAAGAGAAACTGCAAGTTTGTGTAATTCAATGACACTGAGCACAAGGCTAACGAAACTGGAGCAGACTGGGGCTATTAGTGTGGACTGGACTTACCCGGTGGGAAACAGGTCAGCCCAGCCGGACATGAACCCGGGCTCTCGGAATACCCAAAAGGCGACGAGAGTAAGGAGCAACATTGACACGAGGATCTGGTCAACGCTAGACACAGAGAACAGGAATCACGATGAGACACCGGAACAACCAATTTATGTCACGTTTGTATTTGTTGAAATAAACTGCTCATGCACTGAAATATTCACACTGAATATGCCAAATTTGTGCAAAGATGACAATGTTTTCTTTAAAGATTAAACTTTAGGAAGTGTTATTCGTATAACAGTTAAATATCAGCAATAATAATATTATAATAATACGATTTTTCTCTAGCAATAATTCCCGCATAACGGATCGATGTACTGTACAAGCAATATAATAAATGTATACTATTAAGTAGATGAACTACACAACGTACATAACTTATCATAGAAACCCTCACCTAACGGGCCCCAATTTCTTGTGTTCGCGACGGAGATACGCCTCAACGGCTTTATCTTCTTCCGTGTTCCTTTCCTCGCTCGAGAAGCAGCCAAAAGTACTCCTGGGAATATGAATAAATATACATATATATGTATAGTTGGTATTATTTATAGTAATAATAATAACATCGTTGCGAGTAAATCCTTGCACGAAAACATAACCCACGTGAAATAGTGTTTTTATGCGCAAATAAATTAACAAAAATACCAGATACCTATCCTGATTATACGTAGCCGCATGCGCGCGCGTGCGCACGCACGCACACACACGCATGCACACGTTGAAATACTAGCTCCTCAATGCACGTACGGAATTACAGTTCATCATTGCTTCTTAACTGATGTCTATGCATTTGTTATCGCCGTGAACGATGTACGATGTGGTGTGACTTGCGACGACTCAGCTAGACGACGTTCGTGGGTCGTGGACACTCACCTGATGCCGAGGTAGAATGAGTTCATCCACAGCCAGAGGAAGGCGAGGTTGATGAGCGCAATGGGGATGCCATAAGCCGCCCACGACGTGAAGTTCACCGGCGAATTCTTCCCGAGATTTGTCTGCCATTGACTACAAACAAATGGAAGACGAAGAAGGTGAAACTATGATACAAAGGTACGTTGAACGTAAGTTTTTATATACCTTTAGGGTAGCGCAGTATCCAATCCAAACCCGTACAATAGGCTTCAGCTATTCTAGAATCATCCTGCAGAGACGTTGCTAGAATGTAATCATTGTGGGTTAAGCGAACTTTTTCCAGTGGCTATTCCTAGCAGTTTTGGTGTGTGTGTGTGTGTGCGTGCGCGCGCGCGTGCGTGCGTGCGTGTGCGTGCGCGTATGCGTATGCGTGCGTGGCTATTTCAGTTCTGTGCAACCACTTCGATATCAGTGTGAAAAATATGATCACTGCAAGTTGTATTTGTATAAACAGTTGATAAAAACTGAGAGAGGGGAGGGATGAGGTGGGGAAGAGAGGGAGAGGGAGTGAGGGGGTTATGGAGTGAGGGGATGAGGGGGTGAGGGAGGGAGGGAGTGAGGGAGTGGGGGAGTGAGGGAGTGAGGGAGTGAGGGAGTGAGAGAGGAGAGAAGAGAGAGAGCGAGAGAGCGAGACAGTAAGAGAGCGAGAGAGCGAGAGCGAGAGCGAGAGCGAGAGCGAGAGCGAGAGCGAGAGCGAGCGAGAGACAGACAGACAGACAGACAGACAGACAGACAGACAGACAGACAGACAGTCAGACAGTCAGACAGTCAGACAGTCAGACAGTCAGACAGTCAGACAGTCAGACTGATGGCGTGCGAGAGATAGGGCGGAGACAAATATTTGTCACAAACCCCCCTGAACGATACTAACAGACGAGCACTGACCTGTCGGCCTCTCCTTTCATGATCATGTTCGGGATGGCTCCGTTGATTGTCGCTACTCCGCCGACGTTGGCCGCGTAGCAGATGCTCAGCGTCAGACCGATGGCAAGCTTGCGAAAACCTTCCGGGTCCCTCTTCGCGTAACCTTGCGACACTGGGACCGATCCATGGTCGGAGCCTTCGGCGGCGTCCGGCCGAGCGACGTAGACTACGATAACTGGTTCTCTCGCGTCCTTTTCCTGCTGACGTTTGAGTCCGGGCGGCGAGCAGGTGCTGTGGTGCATGCGCATGCGCTGTCAGCGTATGTATTGCAACATCCGGTTGTCATAATTGTTTAACATGAGGATATGTAGAACAATAAATGGCAATTAATGGAGCATGAGGGTATTTGGGGGTGATCCTAGTTGGTTATAATCTATACTTTTGTGTGATTTTAATATTTTTAATAATGTTTGATAATATTTCTATCTATGTTTTAGTGAGATTTTTATTTGCTTTATTTTTATTGTGGTATTTACATATATCGCCTCTGAACTTAAATATTTTAAAGACTATAGGCGCTATATAGAAGTTTTACAATGATTTGTTTACATTTGCATGTTTATATTTGTGTGAAGAAGTGTAATTTTCCTTCGGGGAATAAATATAGTATTCGACTTCTTCTTCTTATTATTTTATATTCAGACTTACAATTTGCTTTCTTTTATTTTTAAATGGAACTTACCCTCGCGTCTCGTCAAAAGTAATGCACTTGGCTCCGTCAGCGCAACATGCCTTGTGTGGCTCCTCGAACTCGGCCATGTTCTCAGAGCGGTGCTTCGTCATTCCTACACGACAGAGTTACTGTTAGAAAGGAATCTTCAAAGTTTATTAATGTATGTAGCTTGCCCACAATTATATTTTAAACACACTGTTGTGTTGTGCCGGGCATGTATTCAGAGGGATAGCGCCTGCTCTGGCCTCTGGATCAATCTGCCGTTTGCCATGCGTGTCACAGACTGTTACGATTGTTTCAAATAGCAATATCAGACTCTTTTTAAACGAGCTTTTTCACTTCGAATGAAAGAACATTTTGGCATCCTTGTGTGTGTGTGTGTGTGTGTGTGTGTGTGTGTGTGTGTGTGTGTGTGTGTGTGTGTGTGTGTGTGTGTGTGTGTGTGTGTGTGTGTGTGTGTGTGTGTGTGTGTGTGTGTGTGTGTGTGTGTGTGTGTGTGTGTGTGTGTGTGTGTGTGTGTGTGTGTGTGTGTGTGTGTGTGTGTGTGTGTGTGTGTGTGTGTGTGTGTGTGTGTGTGTGTGTGTGTGTGTGTGTGTGTGTGTGTGTGTGTGTGTGTGTGTGTGTGTGTGTGTGTGTGTGTGTGTGTGTGTGTGTGTGTGTGTGTGTGTGTGTGTGTGTGTGTGTGTGTGTGTGTGTGTGTGTGTGTGTGTGTGTGTGTGTGTGTGTGTGTGTGTGTGTGTGTGTGTTACATATTATATATCATATTGCTGTATATTAGGATGAGTATGACGAAGGGGAAGTCGATGTGAGATTCTGGAACCTGAGGCATTGTTTCCGTCGCCGCTCTCTTCAATCTGCCTCAGGACCGACTCGAGGATGGGCAGCAGCATGCTCGTCGTCGCCGTGTTACACATCCACATCGACACGAACCAGGACGTCAACATGAACCCCAGCATCAACCTGGAACACACCTGTGACGTGAACATTGACAATTTGACACGAAGTTTGACGTCAACCTGGAACAAAACTGTGACATGAACATTGACCTGAATCATGATGTCAACATGAACCCGTGCATCAACCTGGAACACAACTGTGACGTGAACATTGACAACTTGACATGAAGTTTGACGTCAACCTGGAACGAAACTGTGACATGAACATTGACACGAATCATGATGTCAACATGAACCCGTGCATCAACCGGGAACACGTGGGGAGCGGTGGTCGCGCGGTAGAGCGCCGGACTGTCAATCGAGGGGACGGTGGTTCAATCCCACCTACCGCCGTTTCAAAACTTTGGCAATTTCTTCACCCCACATTTGCCTGTGTCTTTCGGAAGAGACACTAAAAGCCGGTGGTCCCTTCTGTCTGGTGTCTATGCCAGGGGAAGTAAAAGATCCCACACAGGGGGTAAATGTGTAACCTGTAGTGGACTCACAAATTCTACAGAAGAACAACTCCTGCGTTAGCCCAAGTTTGGGCTGTTTGGAGGTAATCACCTAAGAACTAAGAAACACAACTGTGATATAACATTGACACGAATCACAATGACATTATGATCACGTATCAACATGGACGTATGACATGGATATAGTTAGATGCAGATGTAGCGTTAGACTCTATTTTGTTTTACGTTGATGACATCATCGCCCTCCAGGGGTCGCTGCAGCAGATTGGGTCAGTACCAGCTCTTTTCTATCCCTGGCACATCCCTTTTCTAGCGTCACCCAATGAAATCGCCCACGAAGAGTGTGATCGGCCTCCGGTCGTGTGATACAATATTTTTGGTGATTTCAGCTACACGCTTCTCGTGTTACAAGCCTAACATGTATGGGTCATTATATTTGGATTCCCTTCGGTCGTAAATCCGTCTTCAACTTGATGCAGGTTTTTGCGCTGTTGCCACGGCTGACGCAGTAGCGACTGGCGAAGTCATTTTTTTTAAATTTACAGTTCGACTATACACACTCCCCAGCTTTACGAGGATGATCGACCAGGGCTAGCAGCAACGACCCCGGCTCGCGAGGATGGTTGATGGCACCTATTCACCTCCTGGGTTACGACACACAATGCTACCAAAACAAGCGTAATCATAGGACGTTCTGGCTGATTTTCTAGTATGGTTTGTGAGAAAATGTAAGGTATGTTTAAGCAACAACTGTGTTTCTTGCAACAGGTTCATGCTGATGTGTTATGTAATGACAAACTAGGGCATACAGGACACGGGATGTGTGAAAATAAAACTACTTCCGGTTCACCCCAAAAGTTCTTCGCGATGTAGTTCCAATGCATGTTTTAATTAAATGTCTGACAGAACGAGCGTCAGTACGTGGCAACGCAGAACATAATTCCAAACACTGTTCGAATGGACACTTTACATAACTTAATCCAAAAATAGATTCAACAGACCTCGTCCTTTTAGACATGTCCAAGAAAGATTATCGTTGACAAACACTCCACGAAAACACCGTCTAAACAACTCATGTTACTACCACTGATCTAAGGAGGATCTAAGGAGGATCCAGGCCTAAGAGGCGATCCCGAATTAAACGTGGGCACGCATGGGAGATTAGGCAAATATGTTGATAAAGTTACCATTATATCAACATATTCACTAAAAATTACCATAATAAAAATTGCGACCACTTTGAGATTGCGTTCTTGCTGACAGTCGTTCTGAATTCTGACCTAGATCGGTCATGCTGAACCATTCTCATATACTCTTTAATAATACCTTGGATTCCGAGAAATCAATTGTCACGAAATCATTTACGACGGACTCGCTGAATTAAACAACACAAACGTGATTTCTAGAAATGTATTATCACATATGTATTTGCGGTTGACGCATTGAGATTAGACAAAAAAAAATCATAAAGTTACCATTATATCAACACATTTACTAAACATTGCCACAATAATAATTGCGATCACTTTGAGATTGCGTTCTAGCTGCCAGTCGTTCTGCGTTCTGACTAAGATCGTTCATGCTGAACCATTCTCATATACTCCTCAATAAAACCTTGGATTCCGAGAAATCGATTGTCACGAAATCATTTACGACGGACTCGCTGAATTAAACAACACAAACGTGATTTCTATAAATGTATTATCACATGTCCATTTGCGGTTGACGCATTGAATGAAACAAGTTACAGCTAGCAGGCGTATAAAACCACTATAGACTTTGTATTGAGACCGTGCATAATACAGAATCAGATACAGAGACGGATAACGTTTCAAATAAGTTCATGTCGAAATTGCTTTGCAAACTAAAATTATACACTGCTTATACTGATATCTCGAGAATACATAATCGGCACATTCTTATCAAATGTGTTCCACGCCAAGTCAACATGTTTGGTAACTACGGTTGACTGAACACAGTTATCGCAACATCGGATCACGAGTGATGTGTTCTGTCAACCAAGACCCTGCTACACACTAGGAACAGATGTGGACACACGGGCCTCACTGTCATCTTCTTAGTGGACACATGGGCATCACTGTCATCTTCTTAGTGGACACACGGGCCTCACTGTCATCTTCGTAGTCGTCCTTCTTGTCCCTCCCAGTACTCCACGGGCGGGGCTCACGTCCTAAGTTGCTTTAACTACAGTTACACTTCCAATGCCTCTCCCCCCCCCTCTCTCTCTCTCTCTCTCTCTATATATATATATATATATATATATATATATATATATATATATCATTCTCTGTTTCTCTCTGCCTCTCCCCCTCTCTCTGTTTCTCACTCTGTGTTTCTCCTCTCCCTCCCTTCCTCCCTCCCTCCCTCCCTCCTCCCTCCCTCCCCTCCCTCCCTCCCTCCCTCCCTCCCTCCCTCCCTCCCTCCTCCCTCCTCCCTCCCTCCTCCCTCCCTCCTCCCTCCCTCCCTCCCTCCCTCCCTCCCTCCCTCCCTCCCTCCCTCCTCCTCCCTCCCTCCCTCCCTCCCTCCCTCCTCCCTCCCTCCCTCCCTCCCTCCCCTCCTCTCCCTCCCTCCCTCCCTCCCTCCCTCCCTCCTCCCTCTCCTTTTTCCCCCCTCCCTCTCCCTCCCTCTCCCTCCCTCCCTCCCTCCCTACCTCCCTACCTCCCTCCTCCTCCCTCCTCCTCCACGTGCCACTAAAACACTACTTAGGCAAATGATTATGTCGTTAACTGCAACATAACTATTCTATTCTGTAACAGCGACGTCTGCTCTGTCAATGGGATTGGGTTATTTATAGGTAATTATATTTGATAACAGGTGCTCGTACAGTCATTGTCGTTTCGGTACATGGGTAAGGTCATACAGTGAAATGTGTATCTATGATATGATATGATATATATATATATATATATATATAATCTAATATACATATATCTGTTTCTCTCTGCCTCTGCCCCCCTCTCTCTGTTTCTCACTCTGTGTTCTCCTCTCCCTCCCTCCCTCCCTCCCTCCCTCCCTCCCTCCCTCCCTCCCTCCCTCCCTCCCCTCCCTCCCTCCCTCCCTCCCTCCCTCCCTCCCTCCCTCCCTCCCTCCCTCCCTCCCTCCCTCCCTCCCTCCCTCCCTCCCTCCTCCTCCCTCCTCCCTCCCTCCCTCCCTCCCTCCCTCCCTCCCTCCCTCCCCTCCCTCCCTCCCTCCCTCCCTCCCTCCCCTCCCTCCCTCCTCCCTCGCCACTAAAACACTACTTAGGCAAATGATTATGTCGTTAACTGCAACATAGCTATTCTATTCTGTAACAGCGACGTCTGCTCTGTCAATGGAATTAGGTTATTTATAGGTAATTATATTTGATAACAGGTGCTCGTACAGTCATTGTCGTTTCGGTACATGGGTAAGGTCATACAGTGAAATGTGTATCTGTGGAATGGAAGTGGAAGACTGTAGCAAGTTATCAAATCCGTAAAACCACTAAAACTGCGTTCCACGTCACATTCCACGTAAGACTACATTTGACTTTTTGATATCACCAATCAAAGTGACAGCGGTATCGCTACGCAGAAAAAAACACCGACTGTCATATGTCACAGTTTGACAGCTCTGATGCCACGCTGCCCAAAACACTATTTATACACACTCCACACTACATGTGTCCTCACAGATTCACACAACCAGCATAATGCTATTTCTATGGTGCACTATTTCAGTAATGGCGGATGGACACCTTATTGTGGTCTTACGTCACCGTGACGTAACAGAGGATGATGCAGCTACGCTGTAGTTACTACGCGCTTTAATTCATTTAAACGTCAGAGTGAGTTGGCGCAACGTCTGACAGTTTAATCTTCGATAACAAAGATACCGACGCAAAGTGTGTCAATGTAGTAGCTTATCATATTGCAGCAGTTGCGAAAATACACGATTTGGCGATACAGATTGTACATCATAACATGTGCTGTTGATATGTTGACATTTTCTATTCCATGACTGTTATATTCTATAGTGTTAGTACTATAAAAAGCATAACTTTGCAATTTTAGATATAAGTACACATTGTTAATTTAGAAATGTACTTCGAGTACGAAAAAAATCTAACAATTTTGCCATTTTAGTTAACTAAATCAGTTCCGCCATCAATTAACAAATGACAATGTTTGTGCATCATCTGCCATTGACAATTCAACGCCGACCTTGAAACACAACTGACAAACAAATAATGTCTACCCAGCAACGCCTACCCTAGAACACGTATGCCATCGCCATGAGATGAAAGGACAGAGAGGTTCTTACCTTTTGGGTCTTACCCCGAGGGTGAGTAGAATCCTGAATGCGATACGTCGGTGCAGGTTCGTCTTCTCGATGGCCAGAGCGATGACGTTGGCGCCGATAAACAGCATCGTTGGGCCCTGCAATAAGAAGTTCCCAACGCACACGTTGTGGGAAACTAGGGGAGTATTTGTGGGTTGGTGTCTCTTGTCCATGTCCCGTGGGACTCTCGCTTATTTTTTTCCAAAAAGTCTCTTGGACCACAACATTTTAGCATTACACATTTGTGGCTGACCGAGCTTGTCTGTTTAGAAAATAACACAACTGTTTTTCTCTCAGTGTTGTTCACCAATAAACGAGGAAGTTGCTTCGGCTTGAAAGACCTGACAGCTATTTGTACAGGAACTCGAAAGCGCATATATTTGTTTAAGCTATCTGCTGAAAGTTGATTCAAGTCGACTTCAAAGCGGTGAAGGTAAAGGAGCTTTGCATGCAAAACGTACTAAGTAAGACTTCGATTGGTAATAGGGGTACATTTTATATATGAAACACAGATAACGTGTTAACATACTGACATTTTGAAGTTGCAAACAAAATATTGGGCTACTTAACATGACATCATACCGTAGAAAACGTACTGCCAATAATCCTTTGTTTAACTCGCAACGTAAAGTCACCAAGACATCACGGATGGTCGCATATGTTTGCCAATATTTTTAACATTACTGGGCGGGGGTGATCGTCATTGTGTATCAGGATGATATAGATTGCCGCTAACTGCCATTTTGGTCGGCAAATATATGTATATGTGTGTGTATGTATATATATATATATATATATATATATATATATATATATATATCGGGGAGTCATCCACGACGTATTGAGAGCAGTGAGCCTATGCTATACGTAAAACTTATTTGGATTTTGCTAACTCTAACAATCACCCCTAAACAGACTCACCGAGACGAACGCTTGCGCCGTTTTCATCGTGCTCATGATGCCGAAGATGGGAAGTAGGAAGATTGGGATGAGGGAGGTGATGGCGAGGGGGAGAGCCTCGGCCACCCAGAACACAGCCATCAGCAGCAGCAGGTAGCCGCATTGCGCCTCCTGCAAACCACATTCACGTAGTACAAACACGTAAATATATATATATTTTAAAAAAACCAATAGTAATAATAAAAAGGTAACTTCTATTGCGCCTAAATACTTAGAAACCAAGTTCAGAGACGCATCAATACAAAACGGTTAATCAATCTCAGAATCAATAAACAAATCCAGTTGTTATATATATATATATATATATATATATATATATATATATATATATATATATATATATATATTGGATAGACAAGGTTGTAATAGTATATATTTAAATGACAGCGGAATATTTTCAACTGATTTAACACTAGAAGGAAGCCTATTCCAAACAGTAGGCGCACCCACAGCAAATGCCCTAACCCCGTTATTAGTAATGATTTTAGGGACAACAGGTAAATCAGAACTAATCCAACAATTGTGCGTGTCCATTTGGAAGAAGGGTCCATTAGGAATAACAACCGGAGAGATTTTTGGATGGATATAAAACCCCTAATTGTACCGTACAAGTGAAAGACATAAAGTAGGTCACGTTTCATGTGTGCCGTCTACGAGAAAGCGTTACATGAAGATAAAATGGGTGTATACGTAGCATTACGTAGCGCTTGTTTACATGTTGTTCCGTCGATCTATTGGTGTCAAACAGGTATAGTATTAATTGTTCGTGTGTGGGCCGATTTCAATAGCATTCCAACAAAAACTACTACATTACTTATTTTATTACGTCTGTATGATTACGTTAGTACCAGGCCTTCTCTACCCCTGCAACATGCCTTTCAAAAACTCCATTAATGTCAGCAAATGAAATCTCCCTCGTGGAGTGTGCTCGGCCTCCGGTCATGTAATATATAATATTTTGGGTAATTTCAGCCACACGCTGCTCATGTTACATGCAACGTTTAGGGCGTGAATGGGTTAGTATATTGGGATTCCCACCAGTCGTATAACAGTCTTCAAATCGGGGCAGGTATCTGCGGCTGACGCAGTAGCAACTGGCGAAGTCAACTGCTATTATTGTATAGTTCGACTCCGCACACACCCCAGCCGATCGGCCAGGGGTAGACGCATAGCAAGGATGATTGATGGCTCCTAATCACGTTCTCGGACACGACATACAGTGCTACCAAAAAGTATACCCAAGCGACCTTCCAGGTGATTTGTTGGTTTGCGATGAAAATGTCAGAAATGTTCGCATGCTTACATAAGCATTTATATAAATGGGCTACGGCTACCCTTTGACAGGTACACATTGTTGCACTAGCGCGTGTGCAGTGAACCGTGATGACATTACGTTGGTTGGGATGACCTAGCCACAGTAGGTCACTGCGTTACAGGTCCCTATTCTTGTATCTAAGCTTGATAACTGTACGTGTATTGCATTATGTGATTATGCATTGCACTTTGCGATCTGGCTTGACTAATTGTCTGGCCTAGATCACGTGACCACTACCTACTAAATGTGACCTGCTATGCATACCTTATAGCGTACTCATTTGGGACATGCAAATAAAACTCCTACTCTAGCACCTAAATGGGTTATTTTAATACTTCTTACGGCTAAGCAAACAAATAGCGTTATGGGTCATCGTTGAGGACCAGATTAAATACTTACGCCATATGATATAAGTATGATAGGGTTGCCAGCCCGCCCGCCTACGTGCCTGCCACCCTCCCTACCTCCCTGCCTCCTTCCCTGCTTCCCTTCCTACCTGTTCCCCCGCCTCCCTCCTTGACGCCCCTCCCTGCCGTGCCTCCCTCCCTCCAGAATAAATGCTCGGGAATTTCCGTGGGCCCCTAACCGTCGTGGGGCCTATAGACACACACATACGCACGCACGCACGCACGCACGCACGCACGCACGCACTCACACACACACACACACACACACACACACACACACACACACACACACACACGTCTATAAGAAGGCATTTCTAGTACCCCCTCTAGTACCCATGGGTTAATCCGCCACTGTGAATGGATATTTATGATTACACGATTCCATATCGCAAGACTGTCACCAACAGTCAGCCGAACCAAAACGACGTATGCATGATGACATTACTGTCACAGTTATTGACCTGCAACATAGAAGACAACACCTACGTGTGCTTTCTTGTCACATGTCAACAAGCAAACGAAACAGCGGAAACTCAATATTGACGACACATTTGCGGCGTTTCGTGGGCAACGCAGGACACAAACCATATTTATTATATATCTAACGCCGTCTGGTCTTGGATACAGGTTCGTATAGACGGGTCGATGGGACCCGGTGCCCCCCTCCCCACCCCGACCTTTAAACATTTCTTTTTGAATTTTGCGTACCTCTGGACCTTTGCGCCTCGTTGAGGTTGGAACGAACTAAATTTATGGTTGCGGGTGATTTCTTTTCAGAAATCACCGTCTAGGAGGTAGGGGAGGGGGTGTTATTGACAATTAGTGCCACTGAAGGTCTTTGAACCATCCTTTAACTATCCACTCGAGATACGCTCCTAGTTTTAACTTGCGTGTGTACTGAGCCACCCACCCCCCATGCTCCAATATGGCTTCCATATCCGCATACTCTTTGTATTGATTTGACCGTGCAGCAAACAACCGACACAGTCACGTTTTGGGTACACGAGTGTCAGTTATGTCAGACTTGATCGGTCTGCGTAAACATAATCTTGACCGAATTTTCCGGACAGCAGTCGTGTTCAACCGGTCAACCGCGAGATATATTCAGAGCATACGTGACATAGTGTCGTATATACATACGTACACTCGTGGATATGTTTGTAATTACGTACACTTGTGCACACACGCAATAATGCACGCACAAATACACATATAATACACATAAGGGCGCACGCACATACACACGCACGCACGCACGCATGCACGCACGCACGCACGCACACACACACACAGACACACAACACACACCCACCCACCCCACACCACACACACACACACACACACACACACACACACACACACAAACAAACACCCACCCACCCACCCCCCCACAGACAGACACACGAGCGCCGCGCGCACACACACACACACACCCATCCACCACCCCCACCCCACACACACACACCCCACCCCCCACACAGACAGACACACGCGCACACACACACGCGCACAAAACTATAAGATGTATTGGTTCAACCAAGAAATAGGGCCTTCCCCGGATGCTGTTGAATTAGCATGTGTAATGGAATGTATCGTATTACTTATGTAAACATTCTTTGGCAAATATTGACGATGTCACGCGCATTGCATTGCACGTGTTGATTATAACGTAGGTACACCTGACGACTTTTTTTGTTTTTTAAGGCGCAAGTTTCGAAATTTTACGTGAGTGGCAACTGTTCCGATGAGTGGCAACTGGTCGGGTGAGTGGCAACTGCTCAATCCTGTTTATAGACTATTTTGTGAGTCGGACCATCTCCGTCCTATTGGGTTGCACTTCGGAACACGGGAGGAGAGAGATACTGTTGAAAATCTGAAGCGAAAATCTGATACGAAAATCCGGGTGATTTTTTCTAATTTGGGAGTCTGGAAGATTCACAAAACCCGCAAGGCTCAACGGAAATTGCGGTGTATAACCTACTGGGTCAATCTACTGAAATCATCGACTGCCACTGCGTAAGCCATTTTAACGCGATGATAGTGTCACGTGGGGTAAATAATGAGTAGGCGTAACTACACCAGAATGCGAGTGATTTTGAAATAATAAATGCATCATCTTATATTGGATGCGATCAAGCGAAATGCTGGTTTTAGATCGTTGTCGCAGCGTGTCGATTTGTGTCCGCTCGAAATGTATAGATTTGTTGGACTTTAGTCAAAAAACTGAACTACCTGTTGTAGCTTCTAACATGTTTTGGCAGTCTTAGCGACCACTAGTGTATGTCATTCACCTGATCAGATGTAGCCCAAGGTAAGTATATTCACAGACTTGACCATTAGAATTTGCCCTCCTTGAGTCTCAAGGGGTGGACATAATAACGTGTACAGGAGCCGAATCACTCTTGAAGTAAAGGTTTCGTACGATTTTACTGAACATCTTAGTATAGTTATATGTTATTGAATTCCATAGGATTGTTGTCCACACCAAGTCTATCTATACGCGTCATATTTCTTCTTAATAACTACGTGTAGTTTTTATGTAGACATTTATTTATATACAACCGATATATTTATTATGTCTTCCGACATTTATATTGGAAGATGGCTCATGAGCAGAGCTGCCAATCGGAGGTAATGTTCTGGGGAGTCTGAATGTGGGTGTTTGTGTTTGCCAAGTTTGAAGGAATGGATGCGATTGCACGGAGGGGGGGGGCGGGGGTCTGCATCCCTGGACTCACCGGATCCACATGTGATAATTTTTATAAAACCTGAATTTGGCACCACTATCCGTCTCAAGTCTTCAACCATGTTCAAACATCACACGGACTGAATGACATGGTCGTGCACAGTGGCAGATTCAGAGAGGCTAGGGGGGACACAGAAACCGTTAACCGAGGCTGGCTTAAAACGTCGACTCTCCTTTCGTCGCGTTGTCTCCCATCGTGGGAGGTTTGGGGGACACGGAACGTGCCCGGCATATTAAACATATTGTATATATATATATATATATATATATATATATATATATATATATATATATATATATATATATATATATATATATTCCAAATAATGAGCACATGCTCACATGCTCCCTGAATCCACCTGTGTATGCTGTAGAATTAACATATTGTGCCATGACCTAATTAACCCCCTTAAGAAAGCGATCTTTCATTCGACTGTGTCCTAGATAACCTGACATGTTAAATAACGTTAACCACTGTTTATTCTAAACGACTGGGAACGCGACACAATGACCCTTCAACGGTTAACGTCACAGACACCAGTGCAATGACATAAAGTCTAGACTGACACATTCAGGTGACAGACAGACTGCCTATCTATAGACACTACAGCCTATAATTGTATATACCTACCGGGCCGTCAACTGTCAGCGGTAGCGGCAGCAACAAAATAGGCGTCAGAACGACAATGATCAGGTTCCGAAACCTGTACACGTCCGACAGAAACGTCCCCGCTTGCCTCGCCATTTTGCTCGTGTGTGCGACTGCTACCGTGTCCCCCAAATACTATTCTACTATCAGAGAGTAATCGGTGCGTGTCGGTCTATGAGTGCAATCACCCACAAATATGAAACGGTCACGTGTGTTCTGTTCAACACCGCACGCGAGCGAGTGGGGTCGAATGAACTGACAGATCGTTGACTGAATAGATGAATGAATAAACCGTGCCGTGCCCAGCATGCTCAGACAATCTGTTTGCTATGTGAATGCGTCGGGACACAGCGTCGAATTTGGGGGTAATTTAAATATTCCGGCGTTGTGTTGATTTTAATCCACCGTAACAAATAAACGTGCCCGTATCGTGACCGCGGTACATAGGTGATTATGACAGTAAACACGACGGTAGATTTCGATAGCAAAATATAAAGGATGAACACTTACTATGGCCATGATAACCGTTATAACGGCTGCTATCCAAAATTATTTACGAAGAAACAGCGATTAGGCTCTGGTTTAATTATTATTTGTTGCCGAGAATATTGTTAATTGCAAGAACCGAATCACTCCTGACGTAAACACTTCGTATGTTTTACGTAATATTTTAAGATAGTTATAATTTATTGAATGCCATAATATTATTAATTGTCTGGACTAATGTTATCTACACGCCCCATATTAATTAATAATTAGGTTACACCACGGACTTATATGCACTGGACTGCTGTCTCCGCCGCTCGCGGCGCTTCGCGAGCGGCGGAGTTGGCTGCAAAGGTCACGAGCGCACAAGATGTACTCCCCACTTCCGGTCTACTAGCCACTGCGATGGAGATGCCAAACATCGACAGGATTCTTGCGGTGAATATAACTGTTTAATTCAATAATAGTGATAATTTTCCTAAACGATGACTGTACCTAGTTTGGTAAATGTTGTGGCTATCTCCAGTGTAGTTCTAAATGGTTTATTTAATTCTATTTTCGTCGTACATGACGTATAATATGCATCGGGGTGTCGGCGTAATGGCGTAAACAATACCGAAGGCAAGGCTAACTTTTTTCTTGGGCAAGTGACGCAAGTTTTAACTAGTCTTGCTATGGGTGTAAGTTCATAGATTGGAATTATATGTAATGTTTAAATATTCATAATAATTTGTTAATCTCAAGCCAGTTTAACAACAGCCGATCATTTAACCGATCTGTCATTCTGTGCTGTCAGTTTATACCAGCCCTTGCTTGGCCTAGGCCCAAGCCCAGTTAGGCATTGATAACTGTTTTCAATATTTACTGCCATTCGCTTGTATTTATTATTGATTTGTGTTATTTATATTTTGATGATTGTTCATGTGCAATTTATTTATTCTGATCCTGTTTTATTATTGTGAATAAAATATCACTACAACTATTCCTAATTATAATTAATAATAATGCATTTTAC
This sequence comes from Ridgeia piscesae, assembly GCA_025642075.2. Taxonomy (NCBI): domain Eukaryota; kingdom Metazoa; phylum Annelida; class Polychaeta; order Sabellida; family Siboglinidae; genus Ridgeia; species Ridgeia piscesae. The sequence continues at coordinate 44,952 of JAODUO010001766.1, forward strand.
TTCTAGAAATGTAAGCATTACTAAGAATTGTGTATTTGTTATTTCTAGTATATGTATTTAAATGCTTGGCATGGATATACAATAATTCTATGTGTTTGATTAATTATTGTAGTTATTACATGCACTTTGAATTGTTTTATTTCAGAAATCTCGCACCTGAAAGTTACACACATTACGTGTATGCATGATTACAAGCTTCATCTGGCTGAAGATGACACAGCAACATATCTACGCTGTCTAAAGATACAGTCCCTGTGAACATGACATATACACTGCAGTTTTAATAGACAAGAACACAGCATTATTGCATTGCCTGAACAAAACTATCTGTCAGTTAACTGTGAAGGTAATAGTTCAAGGTACATAGCCTACAAAGTCGTCAATATATCATAGGCATCATCTGCATACACTAAATAATTTTACACAATTTATCTCGCTGAATGTGACACATAATACACATTGAATAATACAGACATCACTTTACAACTTAATTACAAAGCACTGGAATTAGATGGTTTCTGTACGACACAGGACACACTGGATTATGAACATTCCTGCGTAGATCTTGCAGAATATTGTGAATATTGCAAAAAGATTTGTGAGGTGGAGTACTGTGAGCAGCTTCTTCACCGTGCACTTTATCCCTATGGAGGGTAACCCAGAAAGCAGCATTTGGCACACGAGATGTTGGAGTCGGTGATGAAACACTGTTAACATTTATAAACATTACTTCATCAAGTTCTTGTTGAAATGCAGAATATTATGAAATGGTAAACATTTATTACTGGTCTCTACTGAGCCTGCAGTATTTGTCCAACCTGTAAACACACGGTCACCCATAAACAAGTGAAGTATGACAACTGTGCTTCATTGTGCTGCATTAATCTGTTGAGTTTGTTATTTAGAAAATATTTATTAATAAAGTTATTATTTAATGACATGTATTTATTGATGGTTGATCATAATGTATCATATGGTTCTAAACATTGCATAAATTATATTTACTTCATAATTATTTACTGCTGGCTTTCATCAAAACATAACCCTTTGCCGAGTTAGCATGCTAACATTAGCCAATTTTAACTTATTAACTAAGTTGGTGTTAATATGAAATTTCTGGCTAATGTATATTTACTACCGTAATTAATGTGGACATGTCTTAATAATTATGGACATTATGGCTGTTTATTCATGTGTACGGCTGCTAATTATATATTGATTTATTCATTAATTTATTATTAATGATTTTTTATTACATAATTATTTAATTTATATCTCTTACCATAAGTAAGGTGGTTTTACAAATTTCATGTTTATATAATATAAACATATTCATGGACATTGTGGCATTTTACAAAAAAAGTTTCTGTCTGTCGAGGTTGCCTGCTAATTATCACCTGTTAACTAATTTATTATTACATGACTAGTTAATATATATTATATGCCAATTATCACCTATTAACTAATTTATTATTACATGACTAGTTAATATATATATTTATTCTCGTAATAAATGTGGTTATGCACACTGCATAATAATAATTATTATGTATAAATATCTTCATATTTATGGACTCGGCTGGTCTTAATTAGAATGTTTCGGTCTGTTAACTTGGTGCACTACTTAACTAATATTAGCTAATTAACTGGATTAATTAGTATGAAAAAAACATCAGTATTGAAAATGTATCACTCCATTCAATGTATTTTAAAATGTTGCAAACAATATTTTAATAGTTCTATAAATTACAACGTTATGCCATTTTAAAGTCACTTATTCGAATATTTATCAACAGAAACAAAAATGAGCTTATTTTACCATTATAAGAGATACACAAATTTAGCGCAATTTTTTCGTTTTTAAATTGCAATAATTTTGGATCTAATAAAGGTATCGTAATGAAATTAACAGTTACGTGATCTGTAACTTATTACCTTTCATTTAAGCCTAAATCCTGTGGTAATTGGGTTGTCTCGGGACCATCTGTATACTGTTGGCCCTGGTCCTAAAGTCCATCTCGTGGCTGTAACTAAATCCCAAGTCATTCATTTTGATTAAAACTGATGAATTGTTTCCTTCCCTAGTCTGGGTTTGCCCCAACCACCGAAGCAGCAACGGTTTCATTTACTGATAAATTGCAACACGGACTAGTATTTCGTAGTTGCCAAGTTGGGTCGATGATTTTTTCGCGGCAACGCATTTTAGCCGTTTAAAATCGTCAATACTTCACTCAAAACAACTTTCCAAACAATGCATTTGCTAGGATTTTATTAAACATACGTGTCATGTAAGAGTTTATCCAAATGTCTTATTAAAACGATGTTTTCCTGCGGTCAACTGCGAAATTGCCGGCAACCAGCAGACAACCGGAAGTAACTTATACATCTTGTGCTAGGTTGACCTTGCTGCGCTACTCTAGCGGCCTTGAACCCGGAGACAGCAGTCCAGTGCATATAAGTCCGTGGTTACACATAGTACTTACACAGATATAGCGGCATTTATTGACATACAACTGGTGTATTTATTATGGGAGAACATTTCATAGTCATTGGAAACGGTGAGATCTGGGGGTTAGCCCCCAATATTTGTGGAGGGGCTGAAGATACAGTTTGCCCCCTAATGTTTAGGAAACATAATGTGTCGTGTGTGGTAATTGTTTTGGTGGGGATTGAAGATAAGATTAGCCTCCCCAATATGTGTCGGTGCAATTTGAGGTTATTTGGAACTTGAATTTTTTATAACCCGGCCTAACGTGGGACGCGAATGGAGTTTGCATCTTCAAGAGGACACCTTGCACGCGAAAATCTTCAACAGCATCCGCCTCAGTTTTCCCGTGTCATGATCCGGAGACTTTGTGAGAGTGGAGTCGTGCTGATGTCCCGGCTCAGCCCTTGCATATTATTAATTTCGACCTGTTTTCGCATTTGGTTACGTCGTAGATAGTAGGATCAGCTGGGAATGAAAGTAGGTTGCGTCACATAAATTCGGAGCATACCACACTGTCTTTAAATGCATTGCAATTCCAGTTCATTTGACATGTGTGTCAATTGCATGCACTTGTTGTCGGATAACGGAGCAATGTCACCAAACGTGACTGGACGGTATCATTGGTAAGTCAAACGTGCTCGGAGTACAACTAGGAAACGATTACTACTTTACCGTGTTCACTCACCCGTGTCGGCATGCGTCACACCCCTCAGGAAAGACTCATTGAACCTTGCCGTGGACACGACACCTTTGTGTGACGACAGTGCCATTGTGTTGTTGTTTGTAAATAAATTGCTTCAATTGAAATACGGGTCACGCGGGAGGGAGCCAGCGAGCAGCGAGCCTGTCTGTCTGCCTATGCGTTTGTCTGTGTGTCTGTCTCTCTGTCAGTTTCGGTGTGTCTGTATGTCCATCAGTGTATGTGTGTCTCTGCGTCCGTATGCCTGTCTGTATGCCTGTGTGTCTGTCTGTGCGTTCGTATGTATGTCTGTATGCTTGTGTGGATGTGCATTCGTATGTCTGTCAGTATGCCTGTGTGTTTGTGCGTCCGTATGTCTGTCTGTCTGTGTGTGTGTGTGTGTGTGTGTGTGTGTGTGTGTGTGTGTGTGTGTGTGTGTGTGTGTGTGTGTGTGTGTGTGTGTGTGGTGCGTGCGTGTGGGTGTGTTTGTCTCTGTCTCTCTGTCTCTCTGTCTCTCTGTGTGTGTGTGTGTGTGTGTGTGTGTGTGTGTGTGTGTGTCTGTCTGTGTGTGTGTGTGTGTGTGTGCGCGTGCGTGTGCGTCGTGTCGTGTGGGGGTGTTGTCTGTGTGTGTGTGTGTGTGTGTGTGTGTGTGTGTGTGTGTGTGTGTGTGTGTGTGTGTGTGTGTGTGTTTGTGTGTGTGTGTTGTGTGTGTGTGTACGCCTGTATACATATCCGTCCGGTCACATTCAATATTGTCAACCTTCAAGTCCATAACGTAATCTGGGCCAGGCCCGGGTCACATATCTCTAAGTGCATCGGGATTGCAGCAGACAGGGTTGTCTGGAGTGGTACATCCGCTAATTTCACCAGTAAGGGTTGTTGAGGGTTAAACCTTCATTTGTACCCCCGTTTCGGCTCGCAAAAACTTGTGATGGACGAACCTAGGTCATATATATATATACATCGGGTTATTTTGGGATCCCAACATCAAATCCGGCTATAGGATGAAATATTGCATGTGCTGCCACCGAGCGGACAAAGCGGAAACCCATACATGTATGCACAACAGTTTAAAAAATGTAATCATTAATCACCCCCCTATAGACTACTTGTAACTAGTGTGTTTATTTCATATATATGACGCACGCATAACTAACAGGAGTATATGTCATTGAATACTGCAACGTTTATGCTATATATTGTAACAAGTACAATATTAATTTTTTTAATTGTAGAAAGGGACCTACTCTGAACATGGGACAATTCTCGACATATTACACCGGGGTAAAGTTGATCAAAACACATGTATTTGTTAACATTTCCAGATATCATAAAACTGAAAAACTTTATCATTTACGTACTACCGTTATTTGCCATCAAATATTCAGCGTTGTTTACAAGACAGAGAATAGCTTACTCAATGCGAGCCAGTCATGATTTAGAACGACGGTGTCTGTTCTACTTATGTGATCAGTGTCTCTTTGTGTAAAGGGAGGGCAAGTACGGAATTCTCTATGATGATTTTAAAATGGTTAATATTATTGTTGCATTTAAACGTAAATGCAAGAATCTTTCATTTAAGAAACATCTGGTTGTGGACCATCTCTCTTAACTATATTATGTGTAAAGATATTTACTTATGTTATACTTTTAATATGAATGTGTAACCATTATTTAAATATGTGTCAGAGGTAAATTGACACAAAAGTCATTGATTTCAAATTTACTCCTTTGAAGTATCAAACATTGTAGATTGTAGCGTTGTAGTTACATTTGCCTGTTTGTGTTGTGTTTTACTGTTGTTGTCATTAACAATGTTCTGAATAAAATGTCATACGTTCACATTCACATTTTAATAAACCACAATCTTTACATCAAGAACTATACCATACACACATCATCATGGGGAAACTGTCCCATACAGACTAGATGATAAGAATACATTGATTGCTAAATATAATAACATCAATAACACAACATGCATTGTTCATTATGTTTATATCAGACTATGTCTCATTAACAATCAACACAAACTTATCAGTGAATGACTCATTAAGAAGTTTGTATATGAAATTATTAAACAGAACTGCAGTGCATACCCTTCTACATTCCTGGAAAATAACCTAAACCCTATCCGGCATTTAGGGTTTATTTTGATGCTTTCATTTCGTGATAGAGCAAATGTGCTGCATCGGTTTTGGTAATATCGTGAAACACCAGGCCCACCCTGAAACAGATAGTGGAAGTTGTTAAAAGTTACTAAATCAGTCTGTAGTCTTTAATCACTAACTTCATAAACTGTTATCATCAGGTATGTATCCCTCTCCTTTTTAGTCCCTTTCTCTCTCCCTCCTTTCCTCTCTCTCCCTCCCTTCCCTCGCCTTCCCTTCCTCTCTCCTTCCCTTCCTCTCTTCTTCGTGTCCTGCTTCTCTACCTTATTCCTTCCATTTGTCTTCCCTTGCCCATTTTAAAACAAAAAACACAATCTATACAACACAAGCCTGAAGGTTTAACTTGGCCTGAATACGCTTTTTAATAAGCCGTTATTATTTTGCTGGTATTTTAGATTTACTTTTTTAACAGCCCATCTTAAAAATCACATTATATGAGTATTGCCTGCTCCTTATTTTCACATTAACTAATATAATATTATGACATTCTTCAGACTAGGGTTTAGAATATTGTTAATAATTCTACAGTTTATTCTATGAAGTGTAAATACAAAGTTCACGTTACTGAATACTGATAAATAATTATACTAGGCAAGTGTGACTATAAGTCTATAACCAATGCAAATAATAATAATAATTGTACAACATATATGATTATCCTTGAAAAGTCAAGTTCAGAGGCACAACAAACAAACTCATTTGGCGTAATAATCTACAGGGACAGGTATAAGTCGTTAATATTATTAGAGCAAGGAACCTCCAAATATTTATGGTGGAAAAGCAATTTCAAACAAATATGTTTTGAGATTTTATGAAAGATGCCTATAGTTTCTCAGAAGATTTAATTGTAATAGGGCGTTGATTCCAGATCGTTCGCACAGCTACAGAGAAAGCACACTTGCAAATATTGGGCTTAGTTTTATGAACAAATTGTTGTTTACAAAGACTTGTTTGCTCTTTGTTCTTCAGTGTTCCCAATATTCCCACATTCAGAAAACCAATTCAGGAAACTTCCTGTCAATCCGACTGATTCCATATGATAACACAGACAACACCCTTTATTGTCCCTTTTTGTCAGTCCCTCCCCAATGTCACTGACCTCGTATCGGGAATCTTTAATCGGTCAACGATGAACTCCAGCAGGACTTTGGCGTAGGTGGCGTTTCTCTCCTCGTCAAAGACACCAATTGCCGACAGGTGAACCACAGCGGTCGGCTCCTCAGAACCGTGCCTCAACATCTGAACATCTGTCCGCAGAACCATGAAGATACTCTGTGTGGAATCAGGACAAATAAGTATTTTATTCAATTGCGTATTAAATACCTTTATTCAGTCTTTATTATTTAAATAATTAAAATCGCTCTAATTAATACCATCACATAATATATATATATATATATATATAGATATAATTATTATTACAGGGGTATAACTACCAACTATTCCACTAGTCTGTACACTAGTAAAGATAAGCGTGGACTAGTAAACCTGCCTACCGACTAATCCGGCCTGTCTAGTAAAGTTCTGCGTGTCATCCACCCCACCCTACTGTAGTCAATCAAGCCTTTGTAGCCACAGTGACCCTAAGTTTCATGAGCTGCCAATTTATGTTACATTAATTGAATGAGAGCAAACAATATATAAAAAGATCATAATGCCTCATAGTACCTTGGCCTATGCTCCCAGCGAGCAAACAGGCATAAGTAAGTAAGTACCCCCAAAGAAAAATTACAGATATGGTGGTGTTGACTGTAATTTTGTATTATGTTTGTAGAACTGTTAATTTCTTTCTTACTGTTCTTTCTGCTTTGTGTATGTTAGTAGGCAATTAATTAGTTTGATGTCATTGGTTTTTTAGTGGTGTAGGTAATTTTCCTTGTGGCAATTTTAAAATTTTCCTTAGAAATTATTAATGTAATAAATTCATCAAATGTCAATATACTATTGCAATACATTACTATTAATTAGCTTGATGCTTCCCTCTATAACATATTTTGTTTATTAATAGTGGGATATGAAATGTCAACAGCAGCATCTATTAATGGTAAAATACTAAATTTTCCACACCATGATGGGAACGATCTACTTCTCACTCAGTAGTGGTGACCAATGTGCGTTAAATCAGAGACCTTGTCACTGGATTAAATTATACAAATAAACTAGCTACTTGAGTGTCGTCGAGACATTGGTGGCTGTCATTAATCTACTTTGCTCTTTCTACCAGAAAAATTTAATATGTTGTTTTCCAGCCATATGTTTTGGCTTAGTCAAGCATTAAAAGTTCGTTTGTTAGGTTCCGTCATAACCAAGATGCAAATATCCCATAATATAACAGGGCGTATTTATCAGTATACTACATACACAGTTTATAGTGTTGGTGTTTCAAATATTCTATAAATTCGATTATAATATACACCGAGTCTGTGCTGTTTATATGTACTATCTATACATCTGTCTTTCATGGTTATTAAGCAATATGTTCTATTAAAAATTACATTACGCCTAACAGTACAAATAAGCGTGCAATCATAAAAATTACACTACACCAGCCCAGAAGGTTGAAATAAGCGCGCAAACATGTATGCGCTCCCACCTAAAAGCGAGTAATTACGGTAATAGACGTGCTCACCGCGATCTGGGTCAAGAAACGTGTTTCGTACGTACGTACACTACTCACTAGCTGTTAGCGGTGTGGTTATGCTTGCTTACCTCAGGCGATTTTTTAAGCAGTGTTCCTATTAAGAATGCGAGGTCCTTGTTGAAATTTTTCGGCACTGCTGACTGCTGTACATTTGTGTCAACCGAACAGACAGGAAGGTGTCGAACGCTCGAGGTTCGCCATGACCCCGCAGTTCTCAGCACGCGAGCCGTAGCGGCAACGCGTCGGAGCAGTGCAGACGCCATGGCCCCAGTCCCCGCGAGTGAGTGCGTGTGTGCGTTCGTGTGGCGACCGGCTCCTGTCGTAGATCAAGTAACGGAGTGGCATCGTTCCACCGCTGCATGGTGCAATGGTGCAATGTCCAGGGCTCGTCTGTGCTTATACCGATAAGGCAGGGCTGTTGGGAAATTGGAGTAAAATGTCCAGCAGACAGGGTTACGCATCTAAATCTTGACGGTTCAAATACAATTAAAAGCAATTACAAATATTTCGAAATGCAAAGTATATTTAAATACAAATACAGTGGAAGTATAACAGGGTTTTTGGGGTATTGGAGTAAATTCCCAGCAGACATGGAATGACATATCTATGTTGCAGTAAACCATTAATACTCGACGGGTTGAAATACAATTAAATACAATTACAAATACTTCGAAATTCAAACTTAAATACAAATAAATCGGAAAGTATTTCAATAATTTTTTTAAGTAACTTTTTACAACACAACCTACGGATATTTTTAAAGACATCATATAGGTCTATATTGAAATATATTGTATCATATGCTGTAAAACTACACCATTGACATTTGAAGTCATTGTGGGCAAGTAATTGTACCATTGCCGATGATGTCTACAATTGTTTTATGTTTTAATTACCATAGCGTAATTGTGTGATCTCACGGCGTCACCTTTATGGCTTTTATTATTTCTATCACCAGTAATTTAATACATGTGAATACAATACAGAAAATTTATTAATACATTCTTTGCAGAGCATGTTTGATACTACTGAGAGACAGAAACACAAACAAAGATAAACCGCCTACTGGTAGTGTGAAAAGGTACAACTGTGAACAAAATGTCGTCTGCTGCAACAACGCTGATTGGACGATTCTTCCGGAGTCAATGGCGATCACGTGTATCGAGACAGTTCTCCACCAATCGCAACGCCGGATACACCGAAGGTCCCGCCAAACAAAACCCATCACGAAACTGGTTCTATCTGGTATCGCTGTTGATTGTTGGTGTCTCTGGGGGCTTCTGGTATCGTCGGACTACGGAACGACGCCGGACACACAAATACACGTTGGCTGAAGCTGTGCAAGAAACGAGATCAATAATTATGAATTTAAAGGTGGGTTTCTGAAGGATTGGACTCATCCTCACGAACCACGGGGCCTTAGTGATTTCCCTTTACATTTCGCATTGTCAAAACGTGAACCCGTTACCAAATCAATTCATTATCTTTAACACTTCATTGCATTAATTAATATTTTAGGGGTTTGTGATTTTGACGAAATATGATCAGCATATCAGTGACATGACTGCAATGCAGTGACTGTAGAAATTAAAAAAAAATTCTCAGGTACAGATTCCTTATGCTGTGACAAAACGTTAACATGACCGCCAAGGGGAAAAGCAACAGTGCTCTGCGTCCTATAGTTTAAGGCCACCGAGGGTGATATACATACTTTTATGTACTTAGCCCTTTCAGCCTCCTATCAGGACACCGGTCCGGTTTCATAAATCATTCTAAAAACCATCTACATAATCCTCCTGTTTCGGCTGTGGTCTTCCATTTGTTCCACGTCGTGACCTTCCGTTGTCTCTGTTTGCCTCGTTAGCTTGCCTGCATTCCTCGTTATCAGCTTACCTGTCACGCTCTCCAAGCTTCTTACGAATCTTCCCTTTCCAAGTGACCAAGGTATATTCGTCAGCAGTTATTAACGGAACTGTGTGCGATTTACTGCTATAATATCTGTTGTGTCATAATTGTTGTTCTGGTTTTTCATTGCCAGAACGAGACAGGTTGCCCGGGCGTCGCCGTAGCCGTCAGCAAAGACGGCCACACGGTGCTATGTGAAGGTAGGCCTATACGTGAGACTGGGACCGAGCAAGTCTTCCTGATCGTTGACATAAGGTTCAGCTGGTCACGGTTAGCGGTAAATGAAATGTAAATATTTGTTTTATCAGGTGACCGTTTCACTCAGATAAACAGCTCTTAAAGGAAAATTCACCATGAATCAAAATATATTTTATTAAATTAAAGGAGCTTTTTCAAAACACAAACATCCACTGTCTTGTTACTGAGGACATTATTTCCATGACACACCAGCAGTACCGTACTCCTGACGCGTCATGGTGCTAACAGTTCGAACTTCGGGTATTTAAGATCAGTGTCAAGGAGCAACATTTATTTTAAAGAGCAAAATCGGGCTTATGAGCTCTTAACACCGTTAGTGAACTAGGCCTCTGTAGTTTTATGAAGTGAAACAAAACTTTGAATAGACCAGATAATCGGGCAGCAGTATCTGTCGGAAAACTTCTGGAAATTTTCGGTCTCCCTCTCGGAGAATTTCGGGAAACGTGGTGACTGGACTGGACCATACCGTATTTCATTCTTAGTGCTTAGTACTTCTGACAAGTCACATGTCATAAAACCACTAGATATAATGCCATCTGGCATAAACACGTGTACTAATGCCATGAGGAGAATTATTGGCATTTTAGGAATTATGTATATAATTGTTCTACAGTAGATTCCATTTTAGTACGTTATAACGCTTGTTCCATAAACGCAAACCGCGTGTCGACGATTAATCCAACTATCTACCCAGTCTTCCTTCGGGCCTTCCCGGCTTCACTCGGGTTACAATCTTTTTAATTCGGCATTACGTATTTTATTGCATGGTTTCTTCCATACATTAAAATGACTTGTCGTGTTATCACAACTAATCTGCATTACCCCAACCCTCTGTATTCTCCATTATCCCAACCCTCTGTATTCTCCATTATCCCAACCCTCTGTATTCACGATGTAGCAACAAGGCAAAGAGACAACAGTTCCAGTGTTGCTTGCAGGTTTCGGGATGGCTGATGTGGAGAACGCCGTACCCTGTACAGCCGACAGTGTGATGAAAATTGCCAGCATCAGCAAACCCATCACCATGACAGTTCTCGCGAGACTATGGGAACGAGGCTCCATCGACATAGACGCGCCCATTGGTCGCTACGTGAAGACATGGCCGCGGAAGACGTGGAAGGGGGAGAAGGTTAGACATTCGTTAGTTATTAGATATACGTAGAAACGAAACTGATTACTTTGCAGACAAAACTGCGGTGCAAATCAACATGTTGATGCTGCAGTATATTGTTGAAAATGTTGTTGAAAATGTTTAAGTATTCTTTTTGGTATAATTGTCATTGTTTATAATTTATCAACGATTAGATCTATGTTTATATTTTACGTTGTCTTAAAGTATTGGCATACATAATTGGAAGATTGACATATCATGTAATATGTATTCACGTACGCACGCACGCATCCATACTCGACCACACGCTTAACAGCTAGTATTGACAACCATGCGCGCGCATACACACGCACGCGCGCGCGCGAACGAACGCACGCACGCACGCACGCACGCACGCACGCACACACACACACACTCACTCACTCACTCACTCACTAACTGACGCACACATGAATACATACGGGTAGGTCTATCTTCTTCCACCATGAAGACAGTTTCTAGGTACTGTACCATAATTGTATATCTAGATAAAATATATATTGCAAAAGAGAATTTCGCGCATAATTAATCACGTAGGATTTTTTTTATCACACATAGCCTTTATCATTGCAGATATTGAATATCTATCAGATAAACACCTACCTGTGCTGTATTTTAATGTTCAAGCATAATAAGGGTATGTTACCTTCCTTATTTAATAACGTATTTATTTTGTCAACCAGGACACGTGAATATGGCATAAGACAGAAACTAACATATAAAACACCGTTTCGAAAAACGAATTGCAGACAATTATCTTTGGCCTTTGCCGGACCAAACATTTGGAATACTCTGCTTCTGCATAACCAGTAGCATTGATTATGCCTTGTTTCTGCTTTTAATTCAAAGCAGAAACATGCATATTATTATGCCGTGGGGCTTTCTTATAACTGTATTGCACATCTATTTAAAGACAATTTAGTATTAGCACACGTGCATCGATCATGTATTTTCGTTTTGTGGTACACTCTAATGGACTATTTGTTATTTACTTGTTAGAATATTATGATAGTGCTGTTGTTTTCTTTTGATCACGAATTGTGATTTCCTCGGGGGCATCTAGGGTTTAGGTCCTTGAAATGCGGGGGGATAATCACGTTGACATTTTTTTCGGGTTTCCAAAAGTAAGCATCAATGGAAAAAATTTTTAAAAAGGATGATTCAATAGGAACACGCTTAAAAAAAGCCAGGTAAGCAAAATAACCACCCGCTAACAGCAGGGGGCGACGACGAAACACGCGACCCAGACGCGGGACACCAACCTAATTATTTCCCTTTTTTGGGGGCGCAACATGTTTTCCCCTTTTTTCAACCCTTTTCTTTTAGAATTTTTAGATTTACCTTTTTTGTATTTAGGGTAATTTAAATTTTTTTTTAAAAAATTTGCAAAAAATAAAACGAAGATTTTATTAAATGTTTATAGAATATTTTAAACACCAAACAAAACTGTGTTTTTTATGTAAAAGCCCATATTTTGGTATTTACCTTTTATTAATAACAAAAATTTTAACGACAACCAAAAAAAAAGGCTGGAAAACAACATATTAAATTTTTTTGGAAAAAGGGAAAAATTAAAAAGGGCCTGCCGACAACAATGTATTTTTTGATAAAATCCCTGAAAGGGCCCCTTTTTTCGCCTTTAATCAGGAGAAAATTTATATGGGTGGTTTTATTTTTTATTTAAAAACTTTTGGGCATTTATATCCCCCGTTAAAAAACAAAATTGTTTGGGGAACATCAAGCTAATTTATAAATTTTGAATATATATTGCTTTGTTTTATTACATTTAAATTTTTTAAAAATTTAAAATTGAAAGGAAAATTCCCCCCATAAAAAAAAAAAAATTAATTAATTGTCAAATACCCAAAAAAAAAATATAAAATTAACAATTCTTAAAATAAACAAAATTAACAATAAAAATTTTAATTTGTCCCTTTTGGGGGGAATTACCTTTTGCCGTTGGCGTTACTTTGGGGGGTTGAGGATTTTAAAAATAAAAGCAATCAAATGGAACCCCCAAAAAAGCGCCAATGAAAGGGTAAATGGGGGTTTTTCAAAGCTGTGAATTTATCAGATTTGGGGTGAATCCCAATTTAACAGACCCCCCGGGTTAAATCTTTTGGGCCCTTTAAGAGTTACCTTTTTTTCACGGGGAAATGGTAGATTATACCCCAAAAAATTAAACAAAATTTAATAATGTATGGAATTTAAAAAGCATTATTAAATAATTAAAGACTTTTATAAAGGAATTTAAAAAAATAAATTTTTTAAAAAACTCCTGCCCCAAAATTCGCACAGTCCCAAGGGGGCGGGCGAGTAAATGTTACCCCGTTTAACCGGGCCTGTGTTAAAACCCCAATTTGGTGTCTTTAAGGGGAAACCCCACGGGGTTTTTTTCTGGAGTTTCATTTGAAAGATTACATAAAGGATGACTTGGGGGGACGGCAAAAGGAGCTTTTAAAAAGGTTTTTGGGACAAGGGGGGAAATTGGTTACGGAAGTCCCTGATTTTCTAAAGTGGGAAAATTTTTTCCCAAGCAAAGAGCAACATCTTTGAAAAAATTTGTTCATAAACAAGGCCCTTTTAAATTTCTCTCCGAATGTGGAATCGTAAAAAAATTTTTTTTTTGGGGGGAAAAAAATAACCCCCCCCCCGGGGGAAAGGGGCCCCGGAAATTTTATTTCCCGGGAAGGGTTTTTTTCCCTTTTTTGGGGGGGCCCCCCCCCAAAAGGGGGGGGGGTTTTTTTTTTTGGGGGGGGAAAAATTTTCCCCCGGGGGGTTTTGGGGGGAAAAAGGGGGGAAAAAAATTTAAATTTTTTTTGGGGAAAAAAAAATTTTTTTTAAAAAATTTAATTTTCCCCTTTCCCCTTTTCCCCCAAAGGGGGTTTTTTTAAATTTTTAAAAAAATTTTTTGAAAATTTTTTTCAAAAGGTTCAGGGGGAAAAAAATTTTTTTTCCCCCCCCCGGGGGTTTTTTTCCAATTTTTCCAAAATTTCGGGGGGTTTTTCCGGCCCCTTTTTTTTGGGCCCCCCTTTCCTTGCTGCTTTTTTGGGGGGCCTTTTTTGGGGGCCCCCCCGGGGTTCCTTTTGCCCCCCCCCTTTTTTTTGGGGGGCCTTTGGCCCGGCTTTGGGTTTTTTTGTTTTTGGGTTTTTTTGGTTCCCAAAATTTTTTTTTTGGGGGTTTTGGGGGGGAAAAATTTTAGGGGGCCCCCCCCGGGGGGTTTTGGGGGGGTTTTTTTGGGGGGGGGTTTTTTTTTTAATTTGTTTTAATTAAAACTTTTTTAAAAAAACCCCCTTTCCCCCCCCCCCAAAAAAATTTTTTTTTCCCCCTTTTTTTTAAAAAGGGTTTAAAAAAAAAAAACCCCAAAAATTTTTTGGGGGGGGCCCCCGGAAAGGTTTCCCTTTTGGCTTTTAATTTTTTTTAATTTTTTTAAAAAATTTTTTTTTAAAAAAAAAAAAAAAAATTTAAAAATTTTTGGGGGTTTTTTTAAAAAACGGGCCTTTTGGGGTTTTTAAACCAAAACCTTTTCCCAAAGGGGGGAAAAAAAAAAAAACCCCCCCAAGGGGGGGCCCAAAAAAAAACCCCCTTTTTTTCCCCCCCGGGGAAAAAGGGGGGCCCTTTTTTAAAAAAAAAAAAAAATTTTAAAAAAAAAGGGGGAAAAAAAAAAAAAAAACCCCCCCCAAATTTTTTTGGGAAAAACCCAAAAAAAATTTTTTGGGTTTTTTTTTAAAAAAGGGGGGGAAATTTTTTCCCCCCAAAAAAAAATTTTTCCAAGGGGGGGGTTTTTTTCCCAAAACCCCCCAAAAAATTTTTTTTTTTTTCCCAAATTTTTTTTTTTTCAAAAAAATTTTTTTCCCAAAAAAAAAGGGCCTTAAAATTTTTAAAATTTTTTTTTCCCCAAAAAATTCAACTCGACATTACTCATCAACTTCATCGATTAGTTTTGCGATTCGGACAGCAACCGGTCCTAAATTTGACGCCTGCAGATTAGTCAAGATGGCCACCACTACGCCCCCTGGCGGATCTGTGACGCTCTCCCGCGATGGAGGTAGCACCATCAACGCACAGCTGGCGCCGATGGTCCCGCCCGTGTGGCCAATGCAGACTCTGGATTCAGAAATCGGGACAATCTGCCACGCCATTCCATACCGTCCGGATGTATCCCAGCTGACAGTTGTGCCGGAAACTGGCGTCCATAGTTTCCGTACGGTTTCCGGTTTGAGGTAGCCAGGTGTAGTATTGGATTTTCGACATTGAAAGCTATAAAGAGTTATATTGCCGAAACGGACGAGGTCTTTCACAGAAGACACGAGGCCGGCACCAGCCCACTTGAAGGAGCTCGATGTGTATGGCGCGTTTTTAAGGACGCCATTGTCGTCCATCGAGTAGCCTCTGAAAGTGGCAACATCTAGGAGTTGGGGGGACGCAATGGCACGAACGGTTTTAAACTTCCTTTGGGGTTTTGGCCAACGCACCAAAACCCCACAAGGCCCCCACAACAACAGAACGGCCCTTTAGGCCCAAAAAGCAGACCCCCAACCAACCATACCTAACCTACCAAAAAACAATTTTGGAAAAAAACCAAAAAAATTAAATAAAGTGGGGGGGGAAATTGGGAATTTGGTGTAAATTTTGTGTGTAGTAGTAAGTTGGTAAGGTTGTGGGTGTGTGTGGGAATAGTGGGGGTGTGTTTTGTGTTTTGTGTTGGGAAGGGCATGGGGAAAAACATGTGGAAAATCCTGGCCCGGGGGAAAACGTTGTTTGTCGTCCAGACCTGACGCTTTCATGTCCAGTTCTACGAACAAGTCTTTTTTAAAGGGAAAAATTCCCCGTTTCCCTCTAGGGGGGGCGAGAACCCGTGGGTAGTGTAGTGAAATTCGTCTCCTAGTGAAACAAATTGATGATAATAAAAATGACGCTAACAATAAAACAATAAATTTTTTTTTCACCTAAATCCCGCAAAATGATCCCAAAACAGCAATACCCCAAAAAATTTTTTTTAAAAAATTTTCAATTTTTCAAAAAATAAAAATTTTATTTCCCTTTCCCCAAACATAGCAGGGTAACTTGACTAGTTATGACGTCATTCAAAAAGTTCTCCCTTAACGTAAAGCATCTCCAAGTTTTCCGCCGCGCTCAAAACAAATTCAGAAAATGTACCGCTACGAACAATCGATTTACATCCGACTAGCGTCCTAAAACCGGTAAGACCTCTTAACCAACGACAGTTCTTAAGAACAAATTATGGGGTAATTTTATTTCAAATGCTCGAGGATGAATTCCAGAAAGTTTGGCACCCGCAATGTAAACATCAAATGTGCTGGGAGAGAAATGTTAACACCCACGCACTTGTATACTGAATGCAAACTTTAGTGCAGTTAGATACGATGCGGAAATCTATGCTTAGAAAGAAAGATGGCAGCCACTGTTAGTATATCACGTGACATCACGTGACGACATACTTACCCGGCTTGCTGACCAATGGGTCGTCTTTAAACAAACTCCAGCCCTTCAAATGCAAACTCCTGACGCAGAAAACAACACACGTTAATGAGTTGTCACACTTTACAGATTCATCCTTAAATTAGTCGTGTTAACATTTTCAAGTTCCGTTGTGTTTTATCGTGTGTTATCATGTTACTCGTCTGCACCTCTGTCGCGCACGTGTGCCGAACGTTTTGGTTGCACGCGACCGTATTAATAACATTATTATATTTCAGTTGCGTTGTATCAGTCTTTGAACGTATGCTTGACATGATATGCTTATGGTATTCCATACATTCACGTGGCGTAACAGTTCTGTGTTTGATGTCCTATGTGGAAGATATGATGCTGACCATGTGCCCCGTGAAGTGAGGTCACTCTCTAATACGGCCAAAGTATTTTATCGGGAAGGGGTGGCTGCTTAATTGGGGATTACACCGTTGCCAAAATCATGATAAATATACACCAGCAATAGAATATACATCACTCAGTTATCGCGTACATTGGCGCTATCCGTGGCGTCCAGTGTCCCCGTCGATTTGTCGTTGTGGGTCATTCTTTTGTAGTCTCTCACACCCGCCAAGTGAGACGCCAACTGTCTTACGGTGATTGACACCTGTCAAAGTCGACACAATATAATAATAATAACTTTATTGTTACATAATGTGGTGTACATATAAGTATTGTTCATTGTAGTGGAGTAATAATGTTGCATTGCAAATATATTGCAAATATACATTACACCATGTAACAACTGGAATGAAGCAGCAATACTTATAGTCCTTATTCATATACTCAAGTTGTGAGGAAATCACAATTCGTGACAAAAGAAAACAACAGCACTATCATAATATTCTAACAAGTAAATAACAAATATCCATTAGAGTGTACCACAAAACGAAAATACATGATCGATGCACGTATGCTAATACTAAATTGTCTTTAAATAGATGTGCAATACAGTTATAAGAAAGCCCCACGGCATAATAATATGCATGTTTCTGCTTTGAATTAAAAGCAAAAACAAGGCATAATCAACACACGGCAGGTTTTAAAGGGTTTTTGGTTTTCCGGGCAAACCAAAAGGGAAATTTTTTTGGGTGAATGACCTTTTTATGCCATTTCAGTGCCCTGGTTGACAAAATAAATACTTTATTAAATAAGGAAGGTAACATACCCTTATTATGCTTGAACATTAAAATACAGCCAGGTAGGTGTTTATCTGATAGATATTCAATATCTGCAATGATAAAGGCTATGTTGATAAAAAAAATCCAAAGGGAAATTTCCAAATTCCGCAAAAAATTTTTTTAATATACAATTATGGGACATACCCAGAAACTGTCTTCTGGTGGGGAAAAAAACCTACCCGTATGATTCTGGTGCGTCATTATGGTAGTGGGGTGTTTGGTGTGCGGGTGCGTGCTTCGTGCGGGGCCCTGCGGGGGTTTTGGGGGCGGGCCGCTGTTAAGCGTGTGGTCGAGTATGGATTTCGTGCGTACGTGAATCATATTACATGATATGTTTTTTTAAAATAAACAAGCCGTAAAAATAAACATAGATCTAATCGTTGATAAATTATAAACAAACTTTTACCAAAAAAATCTTAAAAAAACCAAATAATGATTATGCGTTTGTAAATTTAAATGAAAGATTCTTTTCCCCCTTTTCAACAACATTTTCAACAATATACTGCAGCATCAACATGTTGATTTGCACCGCAGTTTTGTCTGCAAAGTAATCAGTTTCGTTTCTACGTATATCTAATAACTAACGAATGTCTAACCTTCTCCCCCTTCCACGTCTTCCGCGGCCATGTCTTCACGTAGCGACCAATGGGCGCGTCTATGTCGATGGAGCCTCGTTCCCATAGTCTCGCGAGAACTGTCATGGTGATGGGTTTGCTGATGCTGGCAATTTTCATCACACTGTCGGCCGTACAGGGTACGGCGTTCTCCACATCAGCCATCCCGAAACCTGCAAGCAACATTGGAACTGTTGTCTCTTTGCCTTGTTGCTACATCGCGAATACAGAGGGTTGGGATAATGCAGATTAGTTGTGATAACATGACAAGTCATTTTAATGTATGAAAGAAACCATGCAATAAAATACGTAATGCCGAATAAAAGATTGTAACCCAGGGAAATGGAAGGCCCGAAAAACTGGGAAAATTTATACCATCGACACGGTTTGCTTTTGGAAAAGGTTATAACGTACTAAATGAATCATGTAGAAAAATTATATACATAATTCCTAAAATGCCAATAATTCTCCTCATGGCATTAGTACACGTGTTTATGCCAGATGGCATTATATCTAGTGGTTTTATGACATGTGACTTGTCAGAAGTACTAAGCACTAAGAATGAAATACGGTATGGTCCAGTCCAGTCACCACTTCCCGATTCCGGAAGCCGAAAAATTTTAGATTTTCCGACGATAGCTGCCATTCTGGTCTTCAAAGTTTGTTCTATAAAAATACAGAGGCCAGTTACTAATTTGAGCTCATAAGCCCATTTTTCTTTAAAAAAATTTGGGCCTTCCCCTGATCTTAAAAAAACCCAATTCGAAATGTTACACATGACGCGCAGAGTAGGATGTGGTTACATGAATAATTTAGAAAAGAATGTTTTAAAAGCTCCTTTAATTTATAAATAATTTTGATTCATGGTGATTTCTTTAAGAGTGTTATCTGAGTGAAACGGTCACTGAAAAACAAATATTTACATTCATTACCGCTAACCGTAAGTACTTTTCAACGATCAGGAAGACTTGCTCGGTCCCAGTCTCACGTATAGGCCTACCTTCACATAGCACCGTGTGGCCGTCTTTGCTGACGGCTACGGCGACGCCCGGGCAACCTGTCTCGTTCTGGCAATGAAAAACCAGAACAACAATTATGACACAACAGATATTATAGCAGTAAATCGCACACAGTTCCGTTAATAACTGCTGACGAATATACCTTGGTCACTTGGAAAGGGAAGATTCGTAAGAAGCTTGGGGAGCGTGACAGGTAAGCTGATAACGAGGAATGCAGGCAAGCTAACGAGGCAAACAGAGACAACGGAAGGTCACGACGTGGAACAAATGGAAGACCACAGCCGAAACAGGAGGATTATGTAGATGGTTTTTAGAATGATTTATGAAACCGGACCGGTGTCCTGATAGGAGGCTGAAAGGGCTAAGTACATAAAAGTATGTATATCACCCTCGGTGGCCTTAAACTATAGGACGCAGAGCACTGTTGCTTTTCCCCTTGGCGGTCATGTTAACGTTTTGTAAAAAAAATTTACCAAATTTTTTTTTAACTAAGTCCGATTGGGCATGTCCTGATATGCTGATCAATTTGTAAAATCACAAACCCCAAAAAAAAAATGCAAAGAATGTTGATTAATTATTTGGAATTTTTTGACAATTCGAAATGTAAAGGGAAATCACTAAGGCCCCCTGGTTCGTGAGGATGAGTCCAATCCTTCAGAAACCCACCTTAAATTCATAATTATTGATCTCGTTTCTTGCACAGCTTCAGCCAACGTGATTTGTGTGTCCGGCGTCGTTCCGTAGTCCACGATACCAGAAGCCCCCAGAGACACCAACAATCAACAGCGATACCAGTAGAACCAGTTTCGTGATGGGTTTTGTTTGGCGGGACCTTCGGTGTACCCGGGGTTGGTTTTCGCCATTGCCCCTTCCCGGAAGAATCGTCCAATCAGCGTTGTTGCAGCAGACGACATTTTGTTCACAGTTGTACCTTTTCACACTACCAGTAGGCGGTTTATCTTTTTTTTTTTTCTGCCTTCATATATCAAACACCAAAAGAATGAAATAAATTTTCTGTATTTATTAATTTTAAATTTGGTGTAGTTAAAACCATAAAGGTGACGCCGTGAGATCACACAATTACGCTATGGTAATTAAAACATAAAACAATTGTAGACATCATCGGCAATGGTACAATTACTTGCCCACAATGATTTCAAATGTCAATGGTGTAGTTTTACAGCATATGATACAATATATTTCAATATAGACCTATATGATGTCTTTAAAAAATTGTGTTGTAAAAAGTTACTTTAAAAAATTGAAATACTTTCCGATTTATTTGTATTTAAGTTTGAATTTCGAAGTATTTGTAATTGTATTTAATTGTATTTCAACCCGTCGAGTATTAATGGTTTACTGCAACGTAGATATGTCATTCCATGTCTGCTGGGAATTTACTCCAATACCCCAAAAACCCTGTTATACTTCCACTGTATTTGTATTTAAAATACTTTGCATTTCGAAATATTTGTAATTGCTTTTAATTGTATTTGAACCGTCAAGATTTAGATGCGTAACCCTGCTGCTGGACATTTTACTCCAATTTCCCAACAGCCCTGCCTTATCGGTATAAGCACAGACGAGCCCTGGACATTGCACCATTGCACCATGCAGCGGTGGAACGATGCCACTCCGTTACTTGATCTACGACAGGAGCCGGTCCCCCCCCACACGAAACGGGGGACCCCCCCCACCCCCCACCCCCCAAACCCCCGCCCCGGGGAA
The DNA here is from genome assembly GCA_025642075.2 of Ridgeia piscesae. Taxonomy (NCBI): domain Eukaryota; kingdom Metazoa; phylum Annelida; class Polychaeta; order Sabellida; family Siboglinidae; genus Ridgeia; species Ridgeia piscesae. The sequence continues at coordinate 66,279 of JAODUO010001766.1, forward strand.
CCCCCGGGGCCAAATTGGCGCAGTGCCGAAAAATTTCAACAAGGACCTCGCATTCTTAATAGGAACACTGCTTAAAAAATCGCCTGAGGTAAGCAAGCATAACCACACCGCTAACAGCTAGTGAGTAGTGTACGTACGTACGAAACACGTTTCTTGACCCAGATCGCGGTGAGCACGTCTATTACCGTAATTATTCGCTTTTAGGTGGGAGCGCATACATGTTTGCGCGCTTATTTCAACCTTCTGGGCTGGTGTACTGTAATTTTTATGATTGCACGCTTATTTGTACTGTTAGGCGTAATGTAATTTTTAATAGAACATATTGCTTAATAACCATGAAAGACAGCACAGACTCGGTGTATATTATAATCGAATTTATAGAATATTTGAAACACCAAC
>JAODUO010001767.1:0-42500 GCA_025642075.2 Ridgeia piscesae
GTTATTTATGCTTTGTCAATTTCAGGAAACGATCTGAACATTTATTTTCATGATAAGAAAATAACGTTGTAATGAACGCCTGTGGTGAAAACCAAACGTGGTTTCACGCCGTTTTTATTTAAATATATACGTACGCACCCTTACGGACGCGAACATACACGCGCAATCTCTCGTACATACATACACACATACATTGTTTTTTGCATTTTCACTGTCCAAAAAGTCTATCTTCAACGGTAAGAGGCTAGTATTTCTAAGACCGCGAATACACAGGAACACGCGATCGCACACGCGAACGCACGCACACAGGAAATGTAAGAATTGGCACATACGTAATAGGTCCCTGCTTTGTCCGGAAGTTGCGCATTGCGCAACTGCGGATTCTCACAATTAGTGGTCACGTGAATGCGGTTTCCGCCCAACAACGAGACAACGAGTAGAGCGTCTGATGTATACGAAGGCGAAGTGGTTCCGAGGCAGGTCAGTTTGGTTAATTTCTTCGTCGCATTCTTCTTCGTCGCCTCTGTGTGATAATTACGGATATCCTTACTATTAAATCGCTTCAATGTTGTTATAGTAAACGGCCGCGATGACATCGAGATGTGGAGTAGACCCTACAAGCTCTACAACGCGTGCGACACAGCCATCGGATTGGAACTCGAAGAGGCTTTCTTTGCGAACGTCGGTCGCAAGGGAAGAGATGTCGGATTCGATTCAGGTTGATTTGATGAAGCGACTACAAAGCTTATATTACAGTGACTTTATTCACACTTATCGGATGCTAAATGCTAGGGTGGTACGGGTGTAGATTGGTGTAAATTGTTTTCGGTAACCATGGTCGGGAGGAGAGTAAACTCCTTTCGCTGTTGAAGCACTGGAAAATCAGACTTCCTCCTACCCGAAAGGGGTTGGAGGTTCGCCGACTTGCAGATTCCTTCCATGGCTTACCCGCCGTCTTCAACTGTCAGTCATTTTAAGATGATATTTTCCATGTCTAATCTAAATGACTGGTTGATTGCAGACGGTGTATTTTTCGTCATTCGATGTATCATTTTTATAAGTAATAAAACTGGAGTGAAAAGCAATCAAGTCGCGTACCTATTTTTGATTCGAAGCGTTGTTCAGTGGCACGAAGCTTGTGTAGACCTATATATAATAGACACTAGTGAAATGAAGACCCTGCAACTGCACCGTGACAATCATTATGCAACCTATTTGACTTTTACTAACATTCGGCTAGGTTCATATGTATGTACGCACTAAGAGTTGTGATAGCTCACCGTGAATCCTTATCTATTCGTTATACTCAGCACCACATAGTCCGAGATAGCACCAGGTCGGGTTGTACTAGAATAATTCAGGGGAGGAGTGAGAGAACCATCGCATTAATTGAGTTCAAAGAACAACGATTGCAGTTATATGTGACTATTGCAGTAATGGTATACGCCGCTCAGAACAATGAACACGACTACTTGGACTACGGTTATGCATCTTTTAACATATATATATATATATGTGGGTTCAGAAACTTATACCTCACAGCCAAGGAGGATTCTAATGTTTGTTGAGGGGTAGCAGTCCCCCTACGTTGTCGCTCTTTTGCCTCGCTATATTTTTTTTAGAATAACGTACCTCATATATGCTTTGAAGCCGAAGTGCACTCACCACATATAGATATTCCACCATGGATATTGTTGAGTTCTGAACGTCGCCGCGTACAAGTATCAAATGATATACCCCATCCTCCACCCACCCCCCGCCTCGCACCCGTCCGACGACCGAGAAATTGCGAACGTCGCCGCAAAAATGTCAACACGTCCCATCCCGATGTCGTGTAGTGCTGAAGCTACGGCTCAGTTTTCACAATTGTAGGTTTGCGCCCTGTTCATAAGGCTACGCCGCCCGCATTTGCACACGTGCTATTTCGCCTGGTCTATCGCTACAGAAATGTAAACTTAAAATAGATCAATTACGCAAATGTGTGCATAGTTAGTGTGTTGAACTGATCACAACGGAAATTCGAATTCTCTCAGACGAGAGATCGGTCTGTTAGAAATTATTAAAACCATGAAATATCGAAAAAGTTCTAAAAAAAAGCTACGCGGTACATGATAAGGTGGCAGGTAATTCAATTGTTGGCAGTTGTCACTATAATCGGGCCACAACCAGTCCATCAGACGGTTGACGCACAGAGACATGAAAAACTTCACGATGGACTAAGATTTTCCGAGAGGCGATTCCGATGTTCATCTTCGGTTTGGGATGCAGATTGTTGATGACAAAGGCACTAAATCGTACCAGTTCAGACGGTGTAGCAAAGCTCGAAATACTTACGAGACAATTTTTCCCGCATCCACTTGTTTGAAGGCACGATGACGAACTGTTTTAAGTTAAACAGCCGTATTTTGACGAGAGATAGATCGAGAGTGTGGCAAAGTCCGTCGTAGCTGGCTTGCGACAAGGTTCGCTAACAATTGGCGATGTGTCTCAGCGCAATTACTTCACCCCGATATATGACGAAAACGTCAGCGCAGTGTACACACACGATGACAGTGACACGTCTGCTTCCTCGATCGTATCGTCTTATAGATTCACCTTGTCGATAATGAGTTATTTAATGCCATATATTGGAATAAATAAGTCGCTGTCCCCAAAAATTACTGAAAATGACACAGATCCAGCTGATGTCAGTAGCGAACTGCAGGTGTCGTATCACAATTAATGTTCCGTACTTCAGACGATCGTAGTGGCTTTTCTTCGATTTATTTCTCTTGGACGCGAGAAACGTATCGGGCACCGTGATATGGCTGCTCTGCATGTACTGACTACGACGAGCGAGCAGGACTAAGGCGATATTAATTTGCCATTACCCGTCGAAAGAGTTCCGATGTGCAAGAGCAGTATGCGGGTTGTTTGAACGCGGTGAGGACTGGTGTATTGTTGTGTTGTGTTTTGATTTGTTATGTGAATAGAAGTGTTGGTTTTGTTCAGCGAGCGGCGTATCACAGTTGTCAAATTATGTGCGAGGGCAGTGCGTCTTTTCGGCGTAGTGATACATGTGCAATTTTGATTGGTGATATCGTCACGACCGATTATACCTGGTTTTAGCAGAAATGAAAGGGTGACCGGATGGATAGTGGTTTCTTGGAAAATGTGATGCTTTAGTTTCACGAATTTTCCACGGCACTTTTGTCGCTGCATGTTATTTATGCTTTGTCAATTTCAGGAAACGATCTGAACATTTATTTTCATGATAAGAAAATAACGTTGTAATGAACGCCTGTGGTAAAACCAAACGTGGTTTCACGCCGTTTTTATTTTAAAATTCTCCTTTCCCCCCCAAAATTTTCCGGAAAACAATTTTAAAATTCAAAGGGGGGGGACCACCCTTTTGATTTTGCATAATGATTGTCACGGTGCAGTTGCAGGGTCTTCATTTCACTAGTGTCTATTATATATAGGTCTCTACACAAGCTTCGTGCCACTGAACAACGCTTCGAAACAAAAATAGGTACGCGACTTGATTGCTTTTCACTCCAGTTTTATTACTATAAAAATGATACATCGAATGACGAAAAATACACCGTTACAATCAAACAGTCATTTAGATTAGACATGAAAAATATCATCTTAAAATGACTGACAATTGAAGAAGGCGGGTAAGCCATGGTAGGAATCTGCAAGCCGGCGAACCTCCAACCCCCTTTGGGGGAGGAGGAAGTCTGATTTCCTAGTGCTTCAACAGCGAAAGGAGTTTACTCTCCTCCCGATTCATGGTTACCGAAAAACAATTTACAACGAATTCATACCCTGCAACACCCCTAGCATTAAGCGTCCGATAAGTGTGAATAAAGTCACTGTAACATAAGCTTTGTAGTCGCTTCATCAAATCAACCTGAATCGAATCCGACGTCTCTTCCTTTGCGACCGACGTTCGCAAAGAAAGCCTCTTCGCGTTCCAGTCCGATGACTGCGTCGCACGCGTTGTAGAGCTTGTAGGGTCTACTCCACATCTCGATGTCATCGCGGCCGTTTACTATAACAACATTGAAGCGATTTAATAGTAAGGATATCCGTAACTATCACACAGAGACGACGAAGAAGAATGCAACGAAGAAATTAACCAAACTGACCTGTCACGGATCCACTTCGCCTTCGTATACATCAGACGCTCTACTCGTTGTCTCGTTGTTGGGCGGAAACCGCATTCACATGACCACTAATTGTGAGAAACCGCAGTTGCGCAATGCGCAACTTCCGGACAAAGCAGGGACCTATTACGTATGCGCCAATTCTTACTTTTCCCGTGTGCATCCGTTCGCGTGTGCGATCGCGTGTTCCTTTGTATTCGCGTTCTTAGAAATACTAGCCTCTTACCGTTGAAGATAGACTTTTTGGACAGTGAAAATGGGAAAAGAAATGTATGTGTGTATGTATGTACGAGAGATTGCGCGTGTATGTTCGCGTCCGTAAGGGTGCGTACGTATATATTCAAATAAAAACGGTGTGAAACCACTTTTGGTTTTCACCAGAGGCGTTCATTACAACTTTATTTTCATATCATGAAAATAAATGCTCAGATCGTTTCCTGAAATTGACAAAGTATAAATAACATGCAGCGACAAAAGTGCCGTGGAAAATTCGTGAAACAAAAGCATCACATTTTCCAAAAAAACATTATCCATCCCGTCACCCTTTCATTTCTTCTAAAACCAGCTATAATCGGTCGTGACGATATCACCAATCAAAATTTCACCTGTATCACTACGCCGAAAAGACGCACTGACATCGCACTTTATTTGACAACTGTGATACGCCGCTCGCTGAACAATACCATCACTTCTATTCACATAACAAATCAAAATACAACACAAAAATACACCAGTCCTCACAGCGTTCAAACAACCCGCATACTGCTCTTGCACATTGGAACTCTTTCGACGGGTAATGGCAAATTAATATCGCCTTAGTCCTGCTCGCTCGTCGTAGTCAGTACATGCAGAGCAGCCATATCACGGTGCCCGATACGTTTCTCGCGTCCAAGAGAAATAAATCGAAGAAAAGCCACTACGATCGTCTGAAGTACGGAACATTAATTGTGATACGACACCTGCAGTTCGCTACTGACATCAGCTGGATCTGTGTCATTTTCAGTAATTTTTGGGGACAGCGACTTATTTATTCCAATATATGGCATTAAATAACTCATTATCGACAAGGTGAATCTATAAGACGATACGATCGAGGAAGCAGACGTGTCACTGTCATCGTGTGTGAACTGAGCTGACGTTTTCGTCATATATCGGGGTGAAGTAATTGCGCTGAGACACATCGCCAATTGTTAGCGAACCTTGTCGCAAGCCAGCTACGACGGACTTTGCCACACTCTCGATCTATCTCTCGTCAAAATACGGCTGTTTAACTTAAAACAGTTCGTCATCGTGCCTTCAAACAAGTGGATGCGGGAAACAATTGTCGCTATAGTATTCGACGGCTTCGCTACGACCGCCATTCTGAACTGGTACGATTTAGTGCCTTTGTCATCAACAATCTGCATCCCAAACCGAAGATGAACATCGGAATCGCCTCTCGGAAGATCGTAGTCCATCGTGAAGTCTTGCATGTCTCTGTGCTTGAACTGACTCATCGACTGGTTGTGGCCCGATTATAGTGATAACAGCCAACAATTTATTTACCTGCCAGCTTGTCATGTATCGTATAGCTTATTTTGTATAACTTTTTTGGTAATACATGGTTTTAATAATTTGAAGAGGGGGACAAACCTTCAATTGTGAAGACAGAGCCCTAGCTTCAACACAACACGACATCGGGATGGGACCTGTTGACATATTTACGGCGACTTTCGCAATTTCTCGGTCCTAGGATCTGGACTTCAGAAGACAAGTCAGGGGCGAGACGGGGGTGGGTGGACTAGAACATTTGAAAAAAAGCAGCGAGGAGCTTGGATCGAACATTTTACTAATTACTAGAAAAAAGTGAGGAAAACAGTAGAATTTTAAAAATGCTTTTCACAGTAAAAACTTGTAGCGGTATCCGACCCGTTGCAGATTTTTTTTGGGAAAACTGCAACATGTGTAGACATTTTGACAAAGTTAACAATGTCAGTATCCTGTACTCAGTAATTTCCATTCAAAATCACACCAGATATTTTGACAAACATGTAAATGCATTGTTTTTCTGCACACTCTCCGTTATGTACACTTAAAAAATCATTGGTTAAAATCGTTTCTGAAAGATCACCTTTATAATCACTGGTTGGTTTTATAAGGACTGATCTTCCCTAGTTCGCAATGCGTAATACATTGTCATTAAATTGTATAAACTTACGCTGTAACAAGATATTGTATAATTTGGTTAGCTTCAAAATGAGCTAGACACACTGGGCGTATCTGTGCGGTCGAGTTAATGATATAATTCTTGATATTTTTGCTCACATTTCAGAATTTTAATAACTTTAAACAAGTCTTAATTTGGTGTGAAGAGAACCAAGAGCTACACACTATCACCACGGATAGTGTGTAGTTATTTTATGTTGTAAACAACATAACATGTTTGTTCAAGCTATGTGGTCATCATGTGGTCACATTCGTGCAATTGCATTCTGGTTTACATGTCCACATTAACATCACTCAATGGCACAGCCTGATGAAATGAACCAGCTACAAGAATGGAATTTTATAAACTGAGCTTGTATTTTTAAATTATCTACTTGTCCGTTGAACAAGCAGATAATTTGACGAATTTCGATCCCTGTATGCCCAAAAGGTATGTCTTCAGATACAATGAAAACCCTGAAGGCTATGCATATATAGTTTTTCTGTAATTCTAGATGGCATTATTCTGAGTAAAGATTGTAGGTAGTATCTAATACACCTCAGGCTTGGGAGATGCGGCTATACGGAATAGTGATGCAGTGACTTTGTCACTCAGTATGAGGGCTATGTTATGCAGTGTTTAGTGAAAATAATTATTTAAAATAAAAGGGAACATTATTAACACATTTCTGGTAAAACATCAGACATTTGTATTTTTCATTAAATATCATTAACAAATTAGAGGTTCTGTGTGGGATTTATATTTGCCATCGGATATAATTCTGATTGACCTTTTCTGCAATTTCAAAATTATATTTAAATTACAACCCCACAATAAAATACTATATTTAAAGTGTGGCAAAATCAACAAATCATACATTATCTTTAGAGCACAGGTAAGGAGTGCTTTAATTTATTTTAAATACCAAGAGTTTGTAATATCTTAATGACAATTTTATCAATGTGAACAGTCCAATTTAATATATCGTGGACAGTTGGGCCTAATAAGTGAAATTGTTGAACGTACTCGATGTATTGGTTATGTTTGTTTAGCGTTAATGCGATACCAGTAGTGCACCGTTGTGGAAAATTTATTGTAGATTACATCTCCATCTCCAGCTGACTCATAATCTCCGTAATTGCCCTTGAGCCTCCAATTCACCAGTGCATGCATCTTTTTCTTTTGACAGACGTGCAATTTTCAGCTGTAATATGATCGTATTATGCAAAGGTTGCACATGACATGTCAGCTTAAACTAATTATATACATGGGTGACCAGGTCTGATAAGAAACTGCATTAATCACTGGCATTTTGCATCTTATATCCGAATTTCAACATTTAAAACGTGTTTTCGTGCATGTAAAAAAAACTATCTGGATATGGTTTAGTGACGAAATGATTACTATAATGAACGTGTTTATAGAGATCAAATTGCGGCAGAGGGTGCCGCAACTGTCTACAATATTTGCCACGTGTGTCGGATGTCCCTGTCCAACATTTCTTTCTGAATTAACTATTATACCAGCAGTATGTGTTGTTTTCAATAATGTATTATACCAGTGAAATAGTTTGTGACATAATAAATGACGTATGGCGATTTTTGAGGTGACGTTTCAACTAATGGGTTTCGCCCGTGTAAAATGGAGCTTATTGCAAAGGGGATAGGGTGATATTTTGCTTGTCGCAAGAGACATGTTCTACTGTGTATCACATATATGGTTCCATCGTGTACTCTATATATTGGCGAATACATGTCCCGCATTTAGGCGCTTTACATACAACATAATCGAAATTACCATCGAAAGACGCTGCTGTGCCATTCAATATTGCGAAAATTGCTGAAAAACTGGCCTGTGAGTTTGATCCCTCATGATATCGTACACACGTGACGCACAGTTCATAACTGCATCACACAATTGAGCGAAGAGTAGCAGTTTGCATGCCCGGTATAATGGTGCCTAAAAGTATGGTTTTTGTGTTTTTATGGGGAAATATACAACATTTTGTAAAACAAATTGCCAAACATGATATATCTTCACTATTCTATATATGTTACTATCAGATCGGTAAGACACCGTGGTGAACTATTTATTTGTAGTGCTCAGTACCAGGCGAACGTCAAATCAGGGTGATATTTATCTTGGAGAAGTGTAAAGTTTGAAGAGGCATATTATAATTATCACCGAGACAATGTCATTTTCCCTAGACAGTTAATCTAGTTATATGTCTTTCTTGATTTCTGACTAATTTTCGTGAAGATGTGTTCTAATCGGGGAATCTATTTGGGGACATACCGCGACATGAATTCCTACGCCATTGATCCTGATTGTAGTCCTGCTTAAAAGAACTGCATTGTGCATTTTGTTGTAAATTTCTGGAAGCACTAAATGTAGGACTGGTTGAATGGAAATGACATATCTGCATAGCATGTAGTATCTCGAATCATTTTTTTCAATTCGAGTTGGAATTCGATCTTCTTTGATCCTATTTGTGTGACATCTACTCTTGGTGGTCTCTTGATCATATTTTTATTTCTTTCCACCTCTACGTCCAGTTTGATATTGCGCATAACTAGTCTATGGTCACCTCCAATGTTGCTGTATACCTATTCTTCTTATAAAAGATATGTCCTTATACTATGAGTATCCACTTTTTTTACACTTTAACTTCGCAACATCCTCATCACTGTTTTCTCGAGAATCTGTTCCTCCTTCTTTCTAACTGTCCAACATTCTGCTCCATACAGAAGTACTGGTCTAATGACAGTCATGTAGAGCTTGATCTTTAATTTCCTTGGCATTTTCTTGTCACTGATAACTCCGGATAGGTCTCTCCACTTGCCCCACGCTGCACTGACTCTTGCTCTTACTGCTTCCTCTGATCCCCCTTCTTCACGGATGGTGACACCTAAATATTTGAATTTATTATTCTATTTGGAAGTCTCGGCTTATATTTATCGACAAAACTGCATTAGTTACTTATTTCTTTTAATAATTGAAGTTTTCCAACATAAAAACCTATATCCCCTGATTCCCTGTCATCTACGTCACAACGACTTTAACGACGCCTTCTGAGAGTCTGAAAAACTATCGTCTCCGCGTGGCCTATTTGCCTATCAGAAGACGAAAACGAACGTTTTTTCCGGCGTTTTACGGTCGATATTCCACTTTTCGGAACAAGAGACAGGTGAATAGGTTTATTCCATGTCATCTACGAACGTTTCTCACCGCATTGTATAGAGGTCAGACAAGCGATATTATTGGAAAATACATAGAACATGAGTGTCATTTGATCGATGAGAAATAGCATAACTATAAGCCAACAAGCTTCTCGCTGGAGCTTATAACGATATACGAGCCAACACATTACGGAACTGATTTTGTTCGAAAATGACTTTCCAGCTGCAATCGTTCCCAAATAGTATGATCTAACGTATTATGTAAGTTGTCTAAATGTCATGACTAATGTTTGAATGTGTTTATCTGGGTGTTTTGACACCTATCAAACTTCGTTTAATGAGTGTGATTGTTTTAGACACATAAAATTACCCACTTTCTCTTCAAGACTAATCCAAGTAAATTGTCTCCGATGGCGCTGTGTTAAGTACCACCGGAAAGCTGGATTTCTATTCTAAACACTGACAGCATTTTCATTAAAGACTTTCGATAAATTTGCATGTCAATGGATGGTGCTTTCGTGAAGGCTAAGCGTCACCTCGTGACCAGAAATCAGCTGAATTTGAGCAAGGACAACATCGTCTCTTATCTTCTAAATGAAACTGCTCGCTGTGGCCTCAGCGATACGAGTCTTAGAGATGTGGCAATCGATTATTTCATGCATGACAGTGACGGGGTATTTATGGCGCTTTAATTTTACCGTCTAGGCTAGCACTACGTTAAAATCCGGCGGTGGTACGTAATTTCCCTCACCACTGAATATGCAGTATATAAAGCAATCTACTAATATAATGATTAACTTAATAATAATGTATTGAATATGTAATTTATTGACTGGTTTGATTGCCTTATGAAAACACACTACGTGAAACTTTCAAATACGCCGTCTGCTGTCACTTTCTATTTTTGCATCTGACCTGTGACTCCATGTGATGATCATGCCTGCCTATAATGTGTTGTATTGGTGACGTTCATAAAAAATAAAAAATATGGGTTGTAGGCTTCAAGCATAGATATACACTATCATAATTATTATGTATTTAAACTGGTCCATCTGGAGCAAAACGTGTCTGCAAGAAGTGAAATCTTCACAAATAAAGGAGTGGAAACTTTAAAGCCGTTTTTCTCAAATTGGTGTATCTCTGGAAATAATGTGACTATAAGTAAAATTGAGGTATCATTATTTCCGTATGAATCTGCTCTATCCAAATATACAATAAAACACACTATTATTATTTTCGAAAAGCGTCTCATTTTTGCATGGTTGGTCACAGATGTCTATAATCCGTTTTATTACCCTTTATCGTTACGTAAATATGGCATCCGAGCGATATTATGGGTATCCAACCATATAACGACTGCTAACACGATCACCATAATATCTAATTACTAACAAAACTTCCCCAATCGCTTTAGTTAATTTTTATCAGTCGGAACTAGAACTGTCATCAGTCGTCGTAATTTAATTCTTCTGACCTGTTCCCAATAATTTCCAGTCGCGCGCAATCTCGCCATTTATTGGAGATAGCCCACCCCAGGAAATAAATTATGTTTAAATTTAAAACGTTGTGTAGGCCTGATGCGTTAATATTTTACTAGAATGTCGACGTGTGAAGCAGGACCATATATTTCCGCGTGCGGGTGTATGCGCGTGCATTCATTCATCCCGTCTTGAGATTTGAATTTTGACTATAATAATGCGCAATGTATTTACGACTAGTAGCCCAAGCGCTGTGTCTGACCGGCCTCTTGGCAGAGTCGTTCGTCCAGGAGACGGACCACGGGGAACAAACTATCGCAGTCTTGGAGGGAGAGCAACGGAACATCAGAGAGATCCAAAAGCAATTCGATAGTCGGCGTACGAGAAAAAGTGCCTATACCCGCAGGCGTATCCGAAGGGACGGTGAGCATAATTACTATTAGCATGCACATAATATGATCCACGCTTCTATACATTCAGATAGTCATAAACGTTGAATAGCACATAATTTAATTGAAATTATTTGAGTGTCCGCAGTATGCACGGGTCTGTTTATTACAGACTAGATAATGCCGAAGTGGAAACAAGTTTTTTTTAACTTCACGATCATTGTGGACGGCGTAGACATAGTTGGGGCGTTTTTTATATTTACCAGTGACGCTCCTGAAATGCTCCATAGAGTTAAAATGTGAGGAAACAAGATGTTCTATGCTCTAATAATGTAAAAGGTTGGACAGGAGAGCAATTAAAAATATATATTGTTACATTATTATTATTATCATTATTATAAAATAACACCATTACAATATGTGTACAATTTCAAATGATTAAACAAAATCTTTAATATTAAAAACATGAATATGAAATGTGAATATCAAATACAACATGATATGGCAAACACATCTGATAATGAGAATACCGTTGTATGTTTGCGAAAATGTATCAAACAATGTAAATAGCATGCAACATGACATGGCAAAACAATCTAAATAATAATATAATTGTGTTATCGTACAATGCGTTTTGTATGAAATAACTGGATTAAGAATTTTGTCAGGGTAAATAATACATGAGGCTATTATGCCACCGGTGGAGTTAACCAATCCTTTTAACATAGAAATTGCCTAAACGCTATATTTGGATACAATCATTAACTAGTGAATGAACCAGAAATACATGACGCAGATGATAGGGCGAGATGTTCCCACGAGGCGATTTCCAGTAAATGCCCGACCCTAATTTAAGTTCACAGTGTAGCCAAATTCAAAAGTGACACCGTTTACTGGAAATAATTATGTCAATCCGGTTCTTTTATGTCCAGTTGTGTTATGTATTAATAGTCTAACTAGTATGCACAGTCAGTTTAATTTAAAAATGCCTAGTTGTCTTTTTTAATTGTCAAAAAGAATCGTCGTTTCATCGGGTATAACTGATGAAACAATATTCAACTGCGACGTCCTGCGCTTTTTGGGTCACGTGCTTTATGCGAGATCGGCATCCTGTGGTACAATAACAAATCGCACCTGCTTTTGCGCGTCATGACGAAACTGCCAAATTGCTTCTTCTGAGAAGGTACGTATTAACTGCATTATGGCAGTTAGCAACAAGAGCGAGTAGTCGTGGGATAATTCAACGAGAATTGCAATGTGCGTCTACGTTATAGGCCTACTCGACGCGGCATCACTCAACCAGATGCAGCCTGTATTGATATGTACTGGCATTGTATTCGATTATACAGGATCTTATTAATAAGTTATGTCGTTGCGAAAGTATATATCTAGAAAGAGTAGATGACGTGAGGGACGAAGTGATAAATAAGATTGGATTGAAGGTTGGCAGTAGGCTCCTGTGGATCGTGCAAGAACTAAGAAACGTGCTACTATTAGTATCCGTTATGCCGTGCAACAGAACGTGAAACGCAGAATTATATTGATTATCATAATTATTCAAACAATATTTTGTTGCTCACATTTTAGTACTATTACTGAAAGTTGTTGATATGGCATTATATTTTATGCAAAATAATTTAGACAACCATGATGGTGGTGAATTTATTCAATATAAAAACATCAACATAAAATGTTAGTACAGCTAGTGTATACCATATGCAAGTATTACACATAACATTGTTGCACTTGTTTCCATTGTGGTAAGTGTTGCGTGACTGTAGTCTTTGTGATATCTTTCAACTCACATGTGCCAGCTGTTCTTATATATTTACCAACATTTTCATCACAGCAATATATGAATGCATAATATAAAACTCGAATTATGATATTCCTACAGGCCATACTACATTGCAAGGGTGAGACAAGGCAGAGGGGCTAAGATTAAGGCCGTCACCGGGGTCAGGCAGATGCAGGTAGGATACATAGTCTGCGGGAGGCCCACATCTGATCAATCCAGGTAATTTAAACATATTTAACAAATAACAACGTAAACATTATCAAAACATTTTATTATTAAATACACATTTGTTTGCATTCACATTTTCATGATAATATCTTGTACATGGAAAACTACGACATTTGTGTGCACTTGTATATATATATATATATATATATATATATATATATATATATATATATATATATATATATGTGTGTGTGTGTGTGTGTGTGTGTGTGTCTATGTATTATACCCAGCGTATCCACACAGACTTTAAATACATTTATAAAATCAATTATTAATCATTTTGAAGAAGGTAGACATATGTAGTATGTTTGAATATTTGTTGCGGGACATTATACTGTTGGCATCACATAACACCTCATTTTTGTCATTTCCGACATTCACTTTTAACATGGATACAAACACCGAAATGTCAGACATAAATATATGTGTAGTAGTTATTACATGACAGACCCTGACAAGAATTTATAAATTGAAAATAAAACAAAAAATATGAATGCGCTTGGGAGAATTCAAATAATTCTGTAATAATATCTAAGATCAGGCATCACTGTAATGAAATTTTATAATTTTAATTTCATCAAATGACAATAAATACCTAGTAAATTTAAAACAATACAATTCATCACCGTTTTGAAAATGAGTATTATTTCCCTAATATCCATATGTCTCAACCCACCCCTTCCTCCTCTGATAGATGCTGCTGTAGCCGAACATTTCTTGCTGCCATCTTTTGTGGAATGCTTTACGGTCATACATGAAACATTATTTTACACAGCTGTATGTTTTCTGATTGTGACAATGAACACTCCATAATGATTTACTTCCAACTCTGCTACCATGATGCCTGTTTTTGTTTACTGAAATTGAATATATGCCTTTCTTTTCAGGTCAACATTCAACAGGAAACAAAACAGTGAAGTAGTGTGCTTAGTACCACTAGGTCCACAAGTTAATATGCTATACTGGACAGTTGTATTTGCAACCATGAGCTGTGCAAGATGCTGCAGATTAAATGTCATGTGAATCTCGACCGAGTGATCCCAGTTGTGTTGTGTGTTGCGTCCGTGACAGACTCCCCAGTACCGATGGTGTGTGCACTGACTTCCAGGCCAGTTGCCCTGACTGACTAGAGACCAATATAGAATGTTTGACATGCGAATATGGTGATGCGTGACTAGATTAGCAGTTGGTGATAGAACGGTGGGTGACATGGTCTGGCAAATATAGCATGAGTCTTCGATCAACCTCTTCGACACTATAAGATAGGTTCAGCATTCTTCAGTGAACTACATCGGCTTGGATATTGATGGCATTACTGTATACGTTCTTTCTCTTTGATAGTACTGCATACCAGCTTCCTGATATTTTGCCGTACACCCACATCTACCTATACAAGAAACAAAGTGACAATTAATATGGCTCTGACATGTATGATATTTTATATGTTATCAGTAAAAGTCAATAATACAATTGTTTGGTATTTGGTATTCATGTTATAAACGTTGCATGTCAGACATGCTATATTTTACTCAGACCTGTTAAATCAAACAACATCTCGACTAATGTAGGAGGAATTCAGCCACACTGAAATTAATATGTGAAGACTATCTGTATAAAATAAAAGTATCCACCACTATCTGTATCCGGTACTCTTCATACAGGTGAATAAACATATAGCGATTGCACATGTAACCCTCAGCCATATGGCGAGAACCATGGCTAGTTTAATCATTTTTTTGTGAGTTGTGAACATACCAAGCATTACACCAGCACAGTTATATTTGTATTTTTTATCTTTTATGTCATACTGATTAAAAAAAAAAAGTATAATATAGTTATGTTATTTGTTATGTACACATTATATGTATGGGGTATGTATACATACTTTGTATCTAGAAAAACAAATCTTTGTAAGGAAATTACCTCTGAAGGTAACCAGTTTAACTTTGCCACCTCTTGTAAATACTTTGGACATGTCATTTCTAATAACTTGTCAGCTAATAACTTGTCAGAGGAGTCTGACATTCAGGCCGAAGTGACACTTGTATACCAAGAGAAATGTTTAATAAAACATTCATTTCTTTTCTACTGCTGTAAAATAAGCTATTTACAGTTAAAGTTAATTTCCAGAATTTTGTTGTATAACAATTCTTTTAGGATATTGAACATTACTAGCATGAATAATACTGTTAACGGTTTTCACGCTATTCATACCAATGACCCTATGAAATGTGGACTCTTCTTAGTCGCAACAGGAAGTTTGTATGTCAACTGTTGCGATAAACACGACAATTAAACAAAAATGGCAACCTTGATTCGGGTAGCAAGTGTATTGTTATTGCTCGTGGCACAACGTCCAGATGAAGCTATTTAACGACGCCAATGTAAATTGTGTCGTGTTGTGTTTTATTTAGAAAAAACCACCGATGGAAATGCTAACGGGGCACATTGCGTGTATCCCTTCGTCTTTCGCGGTGCGAAGTATTCCTCCGCCATACAGATTACACATGGGAAGTGGTGCGGCACAACCTCTAACTACGACCGCGACCGGAAATGGGGTTACGCTATTCAGAAAGGTTAGTTGCCTTGGTTACCTAGCCGGTGTTGATTTGTAGCCAATTTCCACCATAGATATGTGTGCCAATCACGTTTTGAATGATTCTCTCTCTCTATATATATATATCTATATATATATATATATATATATATATATATATATATATATATATATATATATATATATATATATATATATATATATATATATATATTGTATAGAAAGGTTAGTTGTCTTAGTTACCTTCCCGGTTTTGTACGCTCCAAATACTAAACGAAAATAATACTTGTTTACGGTTGCATCTCCAATCTAAAGTAACATGGGCATACTCTTCTCAGAGTAGCCGATATTGTGTTCGATTGAACAGGTCTGCTAGGGAGTTAAGTGTAACGCGCTTTGCGCAATCCTGAGTATTCGATATACGCTATGTAAAAACTGTTATAATTGCACATTCCATACCCCTACTTATGTACGAGTGAGTGACAAAAATATCGCTATGCATACCAGTTTGTGTTAAATGAATGAAAACAAGTGCTCTTGTAGAGTATATAATAATTAGCAATTTCAGTTTAGATTTTGTAGTTTGAAAAACAATGTGATTTGCAGTCAATTTCCACTATAAATATGTGTGCCAATCACGTTTTGAATTATATACTATAATATATATATATATATATATATATATATATATATATATATATATATATAATATATATATATATAATTATAGATTTTATATGTATATTAGATCCCTGTTATAATATACACAAACATATACGTTCATCTATGTGACGACGTCAATGTGGACTGAGTCGTGTTGTGTTTTGTTTAGTTTACACCCATGGTGGGACACTCTGCGTGTTTCCCTTCATCTATCTCGGCGAGAAGTTCTATTCATGTACAGAGAAAGATGGACGATTTAAATGGTGCGCCACAACAAAAAATTACGACAGCGACAAGAGCTATGGCTACTGTAGCTTTAAGGGGCCAGGTTAGTTAGTTACGTTGGTTATCTTGCTGATATTAAAACTTCGACAGCGACATGAGATGTGGTCATTTTAGCCATAGGGGCGTCGGTTAGTTAGTTACCTTGGTTACCTTGCTGGTATTGTAAGTTCCAAATACTGGTCAATGAAGATGTTAGGTATATTAGACCTCCGGTTGCCTCTCCAATACAAATTAACATGGGCATATCACAACTTGTTGGGCGTGACGGCCATCCGCTAACTGTATGGCACGACGCCCAATTGCTACAAGTAGGGCTCGAAAATAAGATAATGAAAATCAGTATACACTTTAGCACCAGGTTAGTGTTGCCACAATAATATATTTGTATCATATCGTTCTACCTGCTCCTATGTTATGCCAATGTAACGTTAGACAGTTGGTATCAGCTAGACACGAGAAATATATATTTTAAGATATGTTCGAATGTATATATATATATATATATATATATATATATATATAACAACTTGTAAAAAGAACCGTGAACTTGATTACGTATATAAGGTGGCTCCCATAGGCACATTTTATGTCTTAATACGAGTCACCTGACCCCAATTGTAATCACTGATACAGTCTATTAATAATATTAATAATATTAATAATCATGTTTGAGTTTGTATGTGTACGTATGTTGCATATGTGATTAAATTACATGTATGTCTGTGTACTTGAGGTGAAGTAGCCGTTCTGCTCTGTTATGTTCAGTTAGTACCTTCGTACGTCCTGGCTAACATAGGGAAACCATTCTATGAAATCGGAACAGCAAGTAAGCCACATTGTACGACAACACTAACATATTTAGGGTCTAATTATGTAAGAGTTAAACACCTGGTGAGGTGTGTAACATCTTTGTACTGTACTATCTAACGGAAATAACTAGTCTAAACAAAGCAATGATTATTTCAACTACCTAGGAACTGCCTTTGCTCCATCTGATCATTCTGCATGATATTCGGAATCAGTCTATAGCTATCCAATCACACACACTTTCATTCAGTCACAATCTTTCACTTCTACTCCTACTAATATGTGTTTATGTTTTCATGATTAGCACGACTTTTATGTATTTTCATAATTCTTCGTCATATTTCTTTCTTTGTCATCATTTTGTTTCTAGCCAATGCTTACATAAAATACCTGATGACTAAGGTTTTTCTCATGTATGTATAAAATACATTATGACTAACGAGATGTTTTCTCTCATGTATGTATCTATACACATTTATTTATAGGGAAGAATCGGTCCCCATTCCTAAAAATGATGCTAGGAATAGAGTTCGTGGTCATCTCTGATGTATCGGACCGACACAACTCGGCCTGGGGCGAATCTCCTCCAGGCAACCCGGCCCCCATCCTGAGACAAGTCTGTTCCAGCAGGTCGGCTCGATGAATGACGACGGCTGGAGATATATAAACTGTGTGTTCAATCATTCTCAATAAAGTTACTCAAAATACCAATTGTCTTATGTTGTCTTTGAAGACTATCTCGATTATTAACCGTACATGAGCCCTGCATTCCGGGCCGCGGGTGCCGGGCAGAATGCCGGGTAGGCATGGTCCTCCGGGCCGTCCGACATTAGTGTTGAGTGCTAGTCGATATGACGCCTATGATTGGTTTGAACTGCTTTATGAGAAAGTGATTGCGATTATACAGGGCCGCAGAGTGATTTTATTTATATATAGGGGGTTTCTTTTTTATCGTAACTGCGTTCGGTGCAATCCATCCGACAAATCCAGTGTACCCCATTTGAACGTCAACGGACCTCTCACGCAGGTCTGAAATGGCACAACCGGTCAGTTTTTACGGTTTTCGAAATTTGAGTTGGCAGAGAGTGTCTGTGCGTGGGTGTATGCATGCATGTTTCCATGTGTTTATATATTCATGGTTAACACGACATTCATGTACATTCACAGTTCTTTCTCTTTTTCATCATTTTGTTTCTGGCCAATGCCAGATCTACATACACTATTAAAATACCACACGACTAAAACACCTCATGACAAAAATGTATCATGACTATTCCCCTCGATGCAACCCATCCTGATATAACTCTGTTCCCGTAGGCCGGCTCGATGAACAAATATGACGACGGCTGTGTGTGTGTGTGTGTGTGTGTGCGTGCGTGCGTGCGTGCGTGCGTGCGTGTGTGCGGGCGTGTGTGTTAAAATATGTGAGCCACTGTAGTGACCACACCCAGATATATGTTATCATCAAAGTAAAGGGAGACCGGAACAGAAAAATAAGGTACAGAAATATTTTTCACACAGGAAGATATAAGGACATGAGGGAATATTTAGTAAAGATAGACTGAAATAACACACTGAAGAATAAGACAGCAACAGAATGCTGGAATATCTTAAAGACTATGCCATTTATAAAGAAGCACTTAATCAAGCTACAGCTGAAATGAGAAATTCATAGAGAAGCTACGAACAAAAATTTGCTTTTAATATATAACACGACAGCAAGAGTTGTTATGCGTATGTTCGAAGTAAACACAAAGTTCAGGATAAGGTCGGTCCTCTAGAAGGTAGTGATGGAAACATAATAACAGATGAATTCTCAATGGCAGAAAACCTAAATGAGTACTTTAGTTCGGTGTTTACCAGGGAGGATATTAGTATATTACCAGTACTTGAGACTAAGTTCGAAGGGAGAGAGTTTGACTATTTAGGACAACTAATTGTAACCCCAAACATGGTAGCTATGAAATTAAATGATATGAAGGATAATAAATCACTCATATTACTATTGGAAATTGTAGAACAAATCAGCATACCGCTTGCGACAGTGTTCAATTTGTCATTAGAGAAGACTAAATAAAGATCACCTGGTTGATGTTTTTGTTAAAAATAAATTGATAAACCCATCTCAACATGGATTTTTAAAAGCGAGGTCATGTTTAACAAATATGTTATGCTTTTTGGAAGATGTCACAAAGTGGGTAGATGAGGGATCACCAGTAGATATAATATACTTAGATTTAAAAAAAGCCTTTGGTAAAGTGCCACATCAAAAATTACTACTTAAACTAAAGGTCCATCGCATAGGAAATGGTATGATTAACTGGATAGAAAAATGGCTTATTGATAGAAGACAAAGAGTAGTAGTTGATGGGGAGGTTTCAAACTGGAAATCGGTTTTGATTGGAGTACCACAGGGATCATTATTGGGACCTATTTTATTCGTAATATATATCAATGATTTGGTTGATGACATAACAAGCAAGGTGTTGAAGTTTGCGGGCGACACAAAAGTGTTTAGGAAAATTAAAAGTGATGCAGATAGACAGCATTTACAAGATGATCTTAATAAGTTGACAGTATGATCTGAGAAGTGGCAAATGCTGTTTAATTTTGGGAAGTGTAAGTGGCTCCACACAGGACATGGGAATGAAGATGCACAATATACAATGGGTGGTACTGTAGTAACTGTACTAAATGCTACCTTAAAGAAAAAGACTTATGGTTAACTATTAGTGCTGACATGAAGGTATCAGAGCAGTGTGGAATTGCAGCAGCGAAGGGAAGCCAAATTATTGGATTAATTAAGCCAAATATAGTGCACAATGAAAAAGAACTAATAATACCGCTGTATAAAACAATAGTTAGGAGTGCAAGAAGGATATTGATATGCTAGAAAGAGTACAAAGGAGAGCAACCAAAATGATACAAAAACTGGGGAATATTATTTATGAAATGCGTCTAAAAGAATGTGGTTTAACAACACTAGAAAACAGAAGATTGAGAGATCAGATTGAGATGTTTACAATATTGAATGGTTATGAAAATATTGACAGAAATACTTTTTTCAGGGTCAAGGAAGAGAGAAGGACTAGGGGACATGGAGTTACATTAGCAAAGAAGCAGTGCAGACTAGATATAAGGACATTTTCATTTTCACAAAGAACAGTAAATGAATGGAACAAATTATCAGCTGATTGTGTGCTAGTAGTGTTAGTATATTTAAAAATAATATTGACATATACCTAAGAAGGGCGTAGATAGATAGGTTGGACTCTCGATAAGCCAAATGGCTTCCTAGTCCACCTGCTGTCTAGAGTTGAAACGCTAGGTGGCAATCTTGTTAAATCACTTGACTATTGCTCTCCATTTATCTATCTGCTGTGAGAGTGATGTCCATGAGTCGGCCTTTATGTCTCTCAGCTTCATGTTTCTCTTGCTGGTATCCTAGAACCGGAGACGAAGGTGCCCATTGGTAACCGAGATCAGTTCACTTCAAAACTCGCACCATTGACCGCCGATGTGCACACAGGGACCAACGTGCTTCTTGCAAGATGTCGATCAATATGGTTTGCGAAACAGATTGAATGGAAACGACAACCTTAATCTGCTGCGAATTACCGATTCAGTAAGCTAGTGTTCGCACACGCACTACAGACTGAATATGCACATATCACTCTCTAACCAACGTTAATGACTTTGGGTACACTGTAAAAATTAATTAAACATTTTACTTGGGAAGTGGGGACATACATATCAATGCAGTGGCACACAACTAATCCACTGGTAAGCCATTGATTGGACGTATATGTGTCTTCCCATGTCATACGTATCCACCTACTAGTCTAAATGTATTCGTTTTGTCCCAGTGGTTCACTCTGCCCCGGCCTCTCCTACATTACCTAGCCTGCTAGCAGGAAGAATATGATATTGGTTGATGTTAATATCAAAAATACTTATTTTACACGAAGTAATGTCAGAAATACACGTCAACAAAATAATAATTGTACTGCTGACTGCAGCAGTAATGCGGGTACGAGGAAGACTGAGGCGAGCAAGTTAATTTTGCCTGTTGTATCATATAAGCGAAGAAGTTTACTCAGTTTCCGGGAGTTCCTTTGCCTCTCGCGTTGCTAGCATCGTGATATATATCGTTGGTGCCTGGTTCTATACTACGTGCGACGTCTTCTGGAGGATGGTTATATTTCCTGGTGGGTATAATGCATTCAATGGTCACTATCAAATAGGTATACATCTAAATCTAATCTTACTTCAGTTGTTGTAATTGCATAATGATGCCTTACAATTAAACATGTGCAGTATTTCCTTTAGGATAACTTTGGTAGTGATTAATGTATGTCCAGAATATTCTGTGTATCATAAGTTGTGACAAGATATTTAATGCCCCTGTGTCCATGGTATTGATTGGAAAAGTTATAGAACCGAGCCAATAGATGTACAAGTTGCTGGCCAATCGCTTTTTGTTTTATAATAATAATAATAAAAATATTTATTTGGTATAGCGCCACATCCATAATCGTTCGTGGCGCTTCACAGCATATTACAATTTAAAAGACATAACAAGATATATGTATACAATAAGACAAATATTAGTGTTTTAAAATAAATGTAAAAAATATGTATAGATATATAAATAAATAAAAATTAGTACGATATTAAATAGCGTAGCACTTTTAAATATATAAATAAATTACGTATTAGTCATAAAACCACATAATAACCGGTCTAGTGTATAATTACATTGCAATGAGACTGGTAAATGACGGTATAGGTATAATTATTATTAATAATAACTAGTTTTGTATAGTTTAAAACGATAAAATAATAATAATCATAATAATTACGTAACAATAATGCCAATAAATTAGTGTAGAATGATGTATTGATAATATTACCAAATAATCTAGTAAAAAAATTAATAATGTTCATGTCGAATTACACTAATATGCGATACGAAAAAAATGTGTCTTCAGTAGACGTTTGTAGCTGGTCAGATTGTCACAAGTCTTAATGACCGTTGGTAAATTGTTCCATAGGGACGCAGCAGCGATAGCGAACGAGCAGTCACCAGCTTTGGTACGGGTACCCTTCACTTGTAACATGTTATAGGGCCTGCAAGTGGGTCACGACACATGGCGTGACTCCGCGCGATTGGAGCTTATTGGGGACTAAGCGAGACTAATTGGGGACTGGACACAAGAATAATATTCTAACGATGGATGACAGTTGTAGCTTCCGACTGATGAATACTAGGAAAATCAGTTGATAAATATCTTGTGTTATACGTTTCTTATCTTAAATGTCCGATTTAATATTGAGTTTATCACACTATCATAGGCACATTGCGATTTACGTAGTGCAGATAATCGACACGATACTAAGCTGTATGTGTCTTTTACGGGATTTGCGTTTTACATTGCTGTACGTTGTGGTTTCGATAAGCACTTATATCTGACAAGTTGTCTAAATGCCCATAATCATAACATATGTATACGTTTGGCCCAAACAGGTCGTATTGCGCGAAAACTGGCACTCTTCATTATTAGTCAAGATCGCCAAACACAAGTACTTGCCGCTATTGCCATGGAAACCACCATAATAATCGATTAAAATTCTTGATTTCCGTGATCATTGTCACCGGCAAAATGTTCCACTGCTTCTGCTTGTAATAATCCTTCGGACAATATAACTGAAATACGCTATTTCGGGACAGTTCGATTATTACGACCAAAAACAAAACAAAGTCCTATATGTTAACATGGAGTATATGGACCTCCTGCCCCCAACTGCCCCCAGCCTCGTTTTCGCGCGCGAGACTTGCAGGCCCTATTGTTCGCAGAGCGCAGTGTTCTTGTCGGTTGATACGGGCACACGAGTTCACACAAATACACTGGCGCGTCGTTGTGCATGGCTTTGTAAGTGAATACAAGTAGCTTGAAATCAACTCTGCACACAATGGGCAGCCAGTGGAGTTCGCGTAGCAAGGGTCTGGCACTGTCGCTACGCGGGCTACGCGTAATCAACCTGGCAGCCGTGTTTTTTATTCGCTGTAGACGGGCGATGTTAATTGCAGACGTATCGTATAAGAGCGCGTTACAGTAGTCAAGCCGTGATGTGACAATGGCATTGACAACGCGTTCCTTTGTCGGTCTGGGGAGAAAGCGGCTAATTTGATTAATGTTTCGCAGGTAGAAAGAACAAGCACTGATAGTTTGCGATACTTGCTTCTTCATGTCAAGGTGCCTATCAATGCACACGCCAAGACACTGAACACAACGCGAAGCCGTAATTGTAGCCTCACCAACGCGAATCATACTTTTATCCACGATTGCATCTACAGACTTAGGCACAATCGGAAGATATTGTGTCTTGCCATCGTTCATGAACATAGAATTCCGTGTCATCCAGACCTTTACCTCATCTAAACAATCTTCCATTTGCTTGACTGCAGCCACTAATGCAGAATGGGTCAAGTCAAAATGAGTATATACCTGTAAATCATCGGCATATTGATGGAAGAATAGTCCATGGGCTCGTATGATGTCACCGATAGGTTGAACGTATAATGAAAAGAGCAGTGGCCCAAGGACAGAGCCTTGCGGGACACCTGTCGTTAGAGTAGTTGTACTCGACGACTGGTCACCGATTACCACTCGCTGTGTCCTCTCTTTCAGATAAGATGTCAACCAGTCCAATGCTTTGCCAACAAAGCCGTAACGCAAACGTAACCGCCTAATTAAGATGTTATGGTTGATCGTATCGAAGGCGGAACTGAAATCCACGAGAAGCAAGATGGTTCCTGTTTTTTTGTCCATTGCTATTTTGACGGCACTTGTAACATACAACAGCGCAGTTTCTGTCGAATGGTTTTTCCGATACGCAGACTGAAAGCACTCAACCATTTGCTAATCAGATACATGCGTCATTATCCGAAGCGCGACCACTTTCTCAATTACTTTGGATAATTGAGTGAGGTTACTCACTGGTCGGTAACTGCTCAGGGTGTCTTTGTCCAGTGATGGTTTCTTTAAAAGTGGTCGGACAATTGCATGCTTCAACGACTTCGGCATCACTCCCTCGTCCAGAGAAGTATTTGTGATCCGTGTGATGGCAGGCACAATACGGGTGATGTTATCAGTGAGCTGATTTGCAGGCAGAGGATCCAACACGTACGTTTTCTTAGTAGCACTACATATCGCTGTGATCTCTGTTGTTCGTTGTTTGATCAAACACATCGATACAGTCAGTGAAACAACGTATTTCGTCTGATGGCCTATCGATGTCGTTGAAATACTGCAGACCTGATAGGAGATTGTCAATCTTTCCACGAAAGTAACGAGAAATTAGTTCGCATTCTTGAGCGGTCAAACGGAATTCAGGTTGTTGCTGTACGCGCTGACCATCGAGCGATCTCAGTAGACGAAACATGTTTTTGTGGCTTGCCTTTTCCAGTTGATTTCGAAAATAATCCGTTTTACGTGCGGATATCAACGCAGTACATTCATCCCGGGTGGTGACGTATAATTGTCGATGAATCTCCAGTTTTGTTCTTCTCCACACATTCTCCTGTTTTCGCTTTTTATTCCTGGCTACATCGATGTCAGTGTCATACCAGGGGTGTGGTGTTGTGTCGCGTACTCGCACGTTACGCCATAGGGCATGTTTGTCGAGGCAATCGGTGAGACAGGTGTTATACACATGTACCAATTCATCAGCTTGTCGATCATTTGTGCATGCACACATGTCGCTACACACAGACGTAATGTCACTTCGTAGTGCGTCAGCATCAATGTTTCTAAAGTCCCGCTTTTTAATGGTGTTGGTTTGTACTGCAGGCTTCAGCGCTCTAAGTTTGAGTTCAATGCGATGGTGATCTGACAGAGAGTCGGGATGCACAGTAACGGACGTGATAAAGTTGTCGTCAGTCTGACTCACTACGAGATCAAGGATATGTCCAGTTTGATGTGTTGGCGAATGTACGTGTTGGGTTAGGTTGTACGATTCAAGCAGAGTGCGAAGTGGTTCGGACTTGAGCGTATCGTCGAAATGAACGTTAAAATCGCCAACGATGACAGTAGGAATAACGGAGATGGATGCTTAGGTGAATAGCTGCTCTAGTTCTGAGTAAAAGTCCGATAATGTTCCAGATGTCTTGCTCGTCGCAGGCGGGTGATAAACGACCCATAAATTGTATTTCAACAAGAACGGGTTGGTGAATTGCAGACGGATAAGTTCAATTGTTGTGAAATGCAGCTTTGGGAGGATCTTAGTGTTGTACGTATTCCGATACACGACGGCAACTCCGCCGCCACGACCACGGGAACGTGCCAAATGATGGAATGTGTAGCCGGGAGGCAAAAGTTCAGTCACGATCGCTTCGTCTCCGGTTTGCTTTAGCAACGCCACGTTCGTGTAGCAATCGTTGCCTACAATTTGACAAGTTGACAGTTTCACGTGGATAATGTTATTGTTGTTAACGCCACGATGGTGGAAAGTGGGTCTAAAGCCGGGTCGACGTCCGATCACTGGATTGGCGATTGCAATTACGACCGGCTCTGCATCCTCGACCGCACAAATTCCATTATCCTTTATAGGGCCTGCAAGTCTCGCACGCGAAAACGAGGCTGGGGCAGTTGGGGGCAGGAGGTCCATTTACTCCATGTTAACATATAGGACTTAGTTTTGTTTTGGTCGTAATAATCGAACTGTCCCGAAATAGCGTATTTCAGTTATATTGTCCGAAGGATTATTACAAGCAGAAGCAGTGGAACACTTTGCCGGTGACAATGATCACGGAAATCATGAATTTTAATCGATTATTATGGTGGTTGCCATGGCAATAGCGGCAAGTACTTGTGTTTGGCGATCTTGACTAATAATGAACAGTGCCAGTTTTCGCGCAGTAAAACCTGTTTGGGCCAAATGTATACATATGTTATGATTATGGGCATTTAGACAACTTGTCAGATATAAGTGCTTATCGAAACCACAACGTACAGCAATGTAAAACGCAAATCCCGTAAAAGACACATACAGCTTAGCATCGTGTCGATTATCTGCACTACGTAAATCGCTATGTGCCTATGATAGTGTGATAAACTCAATATTAAATCGGACATTTAAGATAAGAAACGTATAACATAAGATATTTATGAACTGATTTTCCTAGTATTCATCAGTCGGAAGCTACAACTGTCATCCATCGTTAGAATATTATTCTTGTGTCCAGTCCCCAATTAGTCTCGCTTAGTCCCCAATAAGCTCCAGTCGCGCGGAGTCACGCCATGTATCGTGACCCACTTGCAGGCCCTATTGCGTCGAACAAAGTCTGCGGTAGCTTGCCGCCACTGACAGCAGCATTGTTACAGTCGAATAGTTCCCGCCGTGTGTAGGTCACCATAGGTACACGTATACCATCGGAATAAAAGTCACAGAAATACACACAAATAAAACACAAATAACACAGTAGAACAGTTCCGTGTATCCAGGGTAATGTTATCAAAACGATGGTCCAGTCTCACCAGTTTCGCAGTCGTAGAAATAAGTAAAATCCAATGTTAAACACAGAGCAAATAAATAGCTGCCACAGTGGCGCTTGATCACATGATCACTTGGCACACAACAATGATGACGAAGACACAGAAGGAGACGAAAACGATCCTTGGAACACTTGGAAACCGTTTAGAAAACGTTACTTAAATGCTTTTAAACGTCTAAGAAAGCATAGCAAACACATGTTTGGGAAGATGCGAATGGGACTTATATTCTTCATGCGCACAGAATGTGTTCTAAATCTAATATGTGTTGTTTAAAAGAAAACACGTATGGCTTTAAAAATACCAGAAGGTGATTTGTGTGTCTAGTTTATAATCACCAAAATGTGTTTTTTAAATGTAGCATTTAATTCTGAACGCTTTATTTTGTATGTATTTTAGTTTAAACGCTTTCATAGTGTTTTAAGTGGTGTTTTATTTTAAACACAGTGTTTTTGTAGTGTTTCTAAGAGGTTGTGTAAACAAAGTGTTTGTAAAACAACACTTTTATGTGTTTTATATTAAACGTGCCGTTTTTGTTTTAAACATGCCATTAAATGAAAAACACCAAAACGGTTTTATAAGTGTGCCTGAAAGGTGTTTTTAAAAGGAGTTAAAATGTATTTACTACAAGCGCATTAGAAATATGGCTAACCACCGCCACCGTCTAATATTGGAGGCTACTTCCACTAGCTTTTACCATATACAGGGTGTGCGTGCGTGCGTGCGTGCGTGCGTGCGTGCGTATGCGAACACCAGCTTACTGAATCGATAATTCGCACCAGATGAAGCTTGTCGTTCCCATTCAATCTGTTTCGCAAAGCATCGCATTGGTCGACATCTTGCAAGAAGCACGTTGGTCCGTGTGTGCACATCGGCGGTTAATACTTCGAATTCTGAAGTGAGCTGATCTCGGTTATCAATATCTGCCAGAATACCGAGTCACTATCGTCGTGAACATACATTTTGACAGCAGGGACCGATGTCAGACTATATATCAACTATATATAATATATATATATATATATATATATATATATATATATATATATATATATATATATATATATATGTTTACGTCCGAGATAACACTAGCTCCATGTCATGAGGCACTCGACAAAAGAATCTGAGAACGGAGATCCATAGGA
This sequence comes from Ridgeia piscesae, assembly GCA_025642075.2. Classification (NCBI taxonomy): domain Eukaryota; kingdom Metazoa; phylum Annelida; class Polychaeta; order Sabellida; family Siboglinidae; genus Ridgeia; species Ridgeia piscesae. The sequence goes on from JAODUO010001767.1 coordinate 28,420, forward strand.
AAACTCACAGATCTTGCAGATAATATAGTCTTGATATGTGAGTAAATCAAGTTTGCACTGAGAGTAATGGAAAATATTGATAACAGAGCAGGAATTGTTGCCCTCGAAATCCATTTGACAACAACCCAGTTGATCACCATCAGCCTAATAGAGTTTAAAGTAATAAGGACAGTTGGTGGCGAAGACTTTGAGGACGCAGCAGCCTTCCGGTCTGTAGGTTCCTGGATACGAAGTGCAAGAAAACACGTTTACCGGCGCATTGCCCTACCTTGGCGAACATGTACAGACCGCAGTATGTAAGAAAGATAACACAAGAAGATTTTCAGATACCTGGCCAGTTGTAAAAGACCTGGAAAGAAATCCTGATGGCGAGAGTTATGCCTGAATATTTAGGAAGTGTCATTGGAATAAGACTGACAAATAAAGACGCTTAACCAATCCAAGGTGTCTGAAAAGTTCTATCACTTTTCACAAGCATTTATCATGGTTTCTACAAATTACCATGGAACAACATTGTATGACAATAAAGATGAAACCACGAAGTAATCATGGCAAATGTTTGTGAAATAAAAATAGTTTTGATAAATCACGAAAGTCCCAATTAATTGCGTGTTGCCCACGAAGGAATATCACAGAACATTGCTGTAAAAGCAGTAGTCAACGGAACATAGTTGCCTATAACAGCAGTAGTCAACGGAACATAGTTGCCTGTAACAGCAGTAGTCAATGGAACGTAGTTGCCTGTAACAGCAGTAGTCAATGGAACGTAGTTGCCTGTAACAGCAGTAGTCAATGGAAGGTAGTTGCCTGTAACAGCAGTAGTCAATGGAACGTAGTTGCTTGTAACAGCAGTAGTCAATGGAACGTAGTTGCCTGTAACAGCAGTAGTCAATGGAACGAAGTTGCGTGTAACAGCAGTAGTCAATGGAACGAAGTTGCCTGTAACAGCAGTAGTCAATGGAACGTAGTTGCCTATAACAACAGTAGTCAATGGAACGAAGTTGCCTATAACAACAGTAGTCAATGGAACGAAGTTGCCTATAACAGCAGTAGTCAATGGAAGGTAGTTGCCTGTAACAACAGTAGTCAATGGAACGTAGTTGCCTATAACAACAGTAGTCAATGGAACGTGTTGCGTGTAACAGCAGTAGTCAATGGAACGTAGTTGCTTGTAACAGCAGTAGTCAATGGAACGTAGTTGCCTGTAACAGCAGTAGTCAATGGAACGTAGTTGCCCGTAACAGCAGTAGTCAATGGAACGTAGTTGCCTGTAACAGCAGTAGTCAGTGGAACGGTAGTTGCCTGTAACAGCAGTAGTCAATGGAACGTAGTTGCCTGTAACAGCAGTAGTCAATGGAACGTAGTTGCCTGTAACAGCAGTAGTCAATGGAACGTAGTTGCCTGTAACAGCAGTAGTCAATGGAACGTAGTTGCCTGTAACAGCAGTAGTCAGTGGAACGTAGTTGCCCGTAACAGCAGTAGTCAATGGAACGTAGTTGCTGTAACAGCAGTAGTCAGTGGAACGTAGTTGCCTGTAACAGCAGTAGTCAATGGAACGTAGTTGCCTGTAACAGCAGTAGTCAATGGAACGTAGTTGCCTGTAACAGCAGTAGTCATGGAACGTAGTTGCCTGTAACACAGTAGTCATGGAACGAGTTGCCTTAACAGCAGTAGTCAATGGAACGTAGTTGCCTTTAACACAGTAGTCATGGAAGTAGTTGCCTGTGCGTGTCGTGGAACGTGTGCCGTAAGCAGTAGTCAGTGGAACGTAGTTGCCTGTGCAGTGTCAGTGGAACGTAGTTGCCTGTAACAGCAGTAGTCAGTGGAACGTAGTTGCCTGTAACAGCAGTAGTCAATGGAACGTAGTTGCCTTTAACAGCAGTAGTCAATGGAACGTAGTTGCCTGTAACAGCAGTAGTCAATGGAACGTAGTTGCCTTTAACAGCAGTATCAATGGAAAGTAGTTGCCTGTGCAGTAGTCCTGGGACGTAGTTGCTGTAACGATTATTAATGGAACGTAGTTGCCTGAGCAATAGTCAAGGAAGCGGCCCCGTGTTCTCATTTGACAGCAGTAGTCAAGGTAACGTGGCTCACCAGTGTATCTCCTTTAACAGCAGTAGTCAGTAACTGGCTCTACAGTGTCTTTGCGTTTAAAGGTGTAGTGGACGTGTTCCTTGCGCTAGTCCAAGGCCGTTTGCAAGTTCCCTTTTTGAACCGGCCCAGTTCCCATGCAGTTCATGAGTATCCGGTCAGTAGGCGTGTAAGGTGTGTTTTTGCAATGCCCCATTAACCCTTTAGTTGGTTAACAGCATTATTGTCTTGCCACGTGCCTAAACAACGTAGACAATTAATTCCGTAATTCATTGAACTAAACAGCATTATGTAATGTGCCTAGGCTGCGCAGTATCATGTCCTAATCCTGGCATGTGAACTAGGGCCCTTTTCGGGGTGCGTAGTGCTGTACGTATAGTGCGTGGCGTAGTTGCCTGTAGCAGTAGTGAACGAGTGTGTAACAGCAGTGTCATGTGCGTGTGCCTTGACGTGTCAATGGAACGTGTTGCTGTGGTAAGTGGCGTGTGCCTGCGTGTCAGTGGCAAGTAGTTGCCTGTAACAGCAGTAGTCAGTGGAACGTAGTTGCCTGTAACAGCAGTAGTCAGTGGAACGTAGTTGCCTGTAACAGCAGTAGTCAATGGAACGTAGTTGCCTTTAACAGCAGTAGTCAATGGAACGTAGTTGCCTGTAACAGCAGTAGTCAATGGAACGTAGTTGCCTTTAACAGCAGTACTCAATGGAAAGTAGTTGCCTGTAACAGCAGTAGTCACTGGGACGTAGTTGCTGTAACGATATTATTAATTGGAACGTAGTTGCCTGCAGCAATAGTCAACGGAACGCGGACTCACAGTGTATCTCACTTTGACAGCAGTAGTCAAGGTAACGTGGACTCACCAGTGTATCTCACTTTAACAGCAGTAGTCACGTAACATGGACTCTACAGTGTCTTTCACAGCGCATTTCAAAGGTGTAGTGCGACGAAAATGTCTCCTTCAGCGCCTTATGTCCCCACAGGCCGTCTTTGCACAAGTTCCCTTTTTGAACCGGCCCAGATTCACCAATGCCAGGATTCACTGAGTATCCGGCTCAGAATAGGAGCGTGTAAGGAATGTGTTTTTGCCAATGCCCCATATAACCCTTTAGATATGAGATCTACACCACGCATATATTGTCTCTGCCCACCGCATCGCCTCAAACACACATAGAACTAATTAATTCACGTAATTCTATTGAACTAACACAGCATATATGTAATTAGTGCCTACTGCGCCTGCGCAGTATCCATGTCCATAAATCCTGGCACTGTTGAACTAGGGCCCACTATTTCGGGGTGCACTTGTTTTATTTAGACTGGCGCTGGCGAGTTGACACTTTGAGAGGATAATAACCCAGCTATCGTCACAGCAAAGTGTATCTTTGTTTGGGTGTCGCCGACTGCAATGGAAATTTGTTTAAAGCTTCTCTCTAAGGCAAAATAATAAAGTTTTTTTCATTGTATACATAAAACTAATAAACACCTTTGCACGGATCTAGTTATGGAACTCGTGGTGAGTCACTTTTAGAAACTTGTGATATCACAACAAACGCTAAACATGCCCCAGGTTATATTTAGTAGAATAAACTAAAAGTTATACGGTATAAATAAAATAATAGTGAAAATGTAGACACAAAAAGCGAAGTACGTGTGGTGGCCATAGAAGAATTGTATTAGTTTAGACTCAACTGGATAATGAATGTAGTTGAAAGATTCCAAGTTGAACAGTAGTCATATTATTCCATGCATACTCATTTATTCAAAAAGGGTAAACTTACAAAAGGACTTTCAGACGGGCCCATCACCCATGAAATTGGGTCCAATCCGGGACCCCGAGCACATCGGGACTGCGAGCATATCGAGACCCCAAACACGTCGGGACCCCGAGAACGTCCCATCGTATTATTTTACCACCATTACATATTACGTAAACATTTTGTGCACTTTCGGAGTTTGGTGTCCGGATCTTGACCAGCCATTGTACTGCCGTGAAACAGTACAACTGTGGTATACCATGGTACAGCAGTGGTACAGCCGTGGTACAGCCGTGGTACAGCCATGGTAAAGCCTTGGCAAAACCGTGGTACAGCCATGATACAGTCGTGATACAGCCTTGGTACAGATGTGGTACAACCGTGGTACAGGGTGGTACAGCTGTTGTACTGCCGTGGTACATACAACACTAAATAAATGACGTCATTCACATTAACTAGCACAGCTGATATATATATATATATATATATATATATATATATATATGAATGTATATATATATATATATATATATATATATATATATATATATATATATATATATATATATATATATATATATATATATATATATATGAAATACTGAATACTGAAATACAGCTATGCACGTTGATGCACGTTGATGCACGTCCGCCGTCCGCCGTCCGCCGTCCGCCGTCCGCCGTCCGCCGTCCGCCGTCCGCCGTTAGCTCATAGAAACCATTGAGGACTTATTGTTCAAATTTTGCACAGACGTTTCATACTTTACTGTTACTATGCAGAAGAAGTTTTAAGCCGCCTAGGGCCCTTAAGGGCCTTATTTTGCATAGAAGCATGTGGTGGTATTTTCATTGTACACAAGACATTTGTAATTCCTTAGTCTTTTGTAAGGGCATGTTAGGGCGACTCGAAAAACAAAATGTTAAAATTGTGCCTGTTTCTGCCTTAGTTTTAGTAGATCCCAAGACATGAACTCCGGTGGTAATTGTGTATTGGTACAACTACACCCAGCCCACCACACACTATTAGTCTAGCTGGACTCTCCAGTCACCTGTAAGTGACAATTGACAAAGATAGAAAGTTCATATTTTAGACAACTGTAGAATGATGGTAAGCAATTTTGTTTCGCTAAACACATCAACAATATTATGGTCACTATGGTGCTAAAATTTATGTTACGGTTTTATAATAATGAACAATGAACACAACGTAAGCAAAACAAATTGCTCCCATCCGTGTGAGGGCGGATCCGAAGAGAATAGGTTCTATGATCTATTAACTCCGCCATGATTCACCAAAACACATTTAATTCATTATTACCGATTCAAAACATAGTTCAAACGACGTCAGGGCCACTTGGCCCTTTTCTTTAAAACATGAGATGATATTTATCCAAACAGAGGCTAACCGTCCACCAAAAAGTCGTAGGATGTACGTGACAGACAACTCGTCGGAAACGTGACCCAACCAGCATATTCATTATATCCAACTCACGATAATATCTAGTAATTGGGATGGGAAAATAACACAGATGCAATCGTGAAAAAGGCACAACTAATGTTGTACTTCCTGCGCTAACTAAATAAGTTCGGGCTGAGGAGGAAGATTCTTGTTCAGTTCTATCGTTCTGCTATTGAGTGTATTCTTGCATTCTCAATATGTGTATGGTTCGGCGGCATCAGCCAGTGCCAGAGGAGCAGGCTTGACAGAGTGGTGAAAACAGCTTCAACAATGGTCAGCAGTGCATTCACCATCTGTTCGAATAATTACCGTCAGGCAAACGTTTTAGAAGCATTACTACGAAAACAAATCGCTTTAGAAATAGTGTTCTCTCTCTCTTCTCTCTTTGCTGTCCATCGTGCCCGATGATGACATGAGTGTAGGGTTTCGTCCGTTACGTGCTTTGCTCGTTGGTGAGACATAGTCCAAGTTGAGATTTAAAGCCTCTCGCGCAGTTGACACAGAAGATGACAGTGACAGAAGCATCAGGAAAGCCGTGGCGGAGATTGTGATCATGTTGATATTTTTATGATATCTTTTCTTCAATATGGCTCTTTCTTTTATGAATGGCCTGCCTCCACTGTTGTCGATCTCGTGCAAGAGTCTCCCAGTTGTCTACGGTGATGTCTGTAGCCTTTAGGTGTCATTTGACTACATCTTTGTATCGCACGTTGTCCACTTTGGCTAATTCTCCATGGAATACAGCCTTTGGAAATCTGCTGTCATTCATACGGATGATATGTCCAGTCCAACGGAGTTGGGAAGCCGTTAGAGTGGCTTCTATGCTGGACATTATTAGCCCGTCTCAAGGCTTCAACATTTGGAATGTGATCTTTCCATCACATCCGTAGAATTTGTGTTTGGATTTGTCGTGGATGTTATTTTGGAAAGTTGTCTAAAATGGCGACGGTAGAGAGTGTATATCTCTGCTGAGTACAGTAGTGTTGGAAGCACAATTGCCCTATACACCTTGCACTTTGTGGAGACTGTAATAACATGTTGTGACCATACACGATTCCACAGTCCTCCAAAGAGGCAGCTTGAATACGGTTGTTAATTTCCACATCAATGGTGTTGTCACATGCAACAGTGCTCCAGGGGTATGTGAAGTTCTTAGCTGATTTTAGTGATGTGCCATATATTTCAACATGTGGATCGATTGAGGTTTGGCCGGGTGGTGGTTGGTCGAGCGTCACAGTTTTACACCCGCGCGGTAGTAGCCTTATCGGGAATGAAATATAGAACATAGGGGTAGAGACCTTGGAATGTTAACTTGGCTGTTTTCAACACTTTGGCGGGCGTGTTCTTTTTCTAACGCTGGTTGGTGTTGCCAGACAGTACATGTGTGGAGTGTAGGTACCTGTACCTGTACCTGTTCCCAAATAGCGGACTGACAGAGCTGAACAACAAATCTTCTTTTATTGTGAAAGCTTAGCTTAACATACTAATTTTAAATATAATTTAATATTATATATTTATTTGTCAAATTTTATTTTATTATATATGGGGACTACGTGACACAACGCCACAACACATGCATATTCAATATGGGATACACTTGCATATAGAGAGTGGCAAATAAAGCTATATTATTATTATTATTATTATCTTGGGCCACCAGTGAGCGCCAGCCTCTTCCGTTCACGTGACCAGAACAATGTCTCCAATCGAGGGACGCTCACTAACCGGGAATTAGTCAGCATACGAAATATAAAATGTTCATGCTGAATGAAGTGTTTATAAAAATTTACTCATCCATAATACTACTGACATATGCGGGCACCCTCATGCGGACCAGTGTTAATGGTTGTTTGTATTTACAAATTGTATTGAATGATTGCTTACAAACATTGCCGTTAATTAGTAAGAAGGAAGTGACGTCATATATGTCACGTCATAGTGAGTGCCACTGAATGTCGAAGATCGATCGGAGATGTGCACTCTTGATTGTCTTGTTGTTACTTTTGTGTATCGGCATTGGGTTGATGATAATTTTGTGTCCGCTTCAGAGACAATTACCCAACGCACCTCAGAGACAACAAACCTTAGCGCCTCAGAGGAAAGTAACCACAACGCCTGAGAGACAACTAACCACAACGCCTGAGAGACGACTAACCAAAGCGCCTGAGAGACAACCAACCACAACACCTCATATACAACTAACCACAACGTGTTCGCCTAAGTACAAACATATGAATAGGGTGATTGATGCTTTTGCAAATATACCCATGCCGACAAAAGCCTCTTTGTCGTGCAGAGCTTGGTGTCTGAGGCATACCAATTGTACTGCTTTTATAAGATTTCTTAACAATGATACTTGCCACTATAGTACGAATAATTCTGAAGCGCTCTCTAATACAACATCGCCGATAATATATCACAGAGTAACGAATCGATGCCCCATCGTTTAGCTGTGCCGCGACGGTGAATATTTGAAAGGGGTGACATGTGACAATCTTACACGGTGACGTGAATGTGTCTGTGCCTTAGGTTGGAAACTGGTCTTGCGAAACACCAGCTACAACCTCTTGCCAAGACCAGGATTGAATGAAAGGTGCCGTCTGTCGCAATAATAGCTTCATACATACGGACATTTACTACGAATCGGTATTGACCACCGCCTCAACTACAATCAAAACATCACCACCGGCACTACCGCCACCGCTGCCACAACCGCCACAACCATCACATCACATCCGGCTATATTACCACAATCGCAACAACCGCTACTAGCGTCACCACCACAACCGACGCGACCACTGCCACAACCACATGAACAGGTCAAGGACCGGCCGTAGATCGCCGTACGTACTTCGATGATAGCATGTATACGGACTGTAGTATAGTCATATGTTAACTTTGCCTTACATAAGAAATCTCGTTGCTGCTCTAGTAGTACAACCCCAAATCGTGGCAAAATTAATGTACTACAGCATCTGTGAGAAGTCGGGGGGGGGGAAAGATGATGCAACAGTTGGGCTATATGTAGAAACTGAATATGACATGTTTATAGTTCACATACTTCCCACAGGAGTAGAAGAGATTGGTAAATCTTGGCAGAGCCAAATAATTCTTGCAAAATAGAATTAATTGATCATTGGCATGATATCAAGTATAGTTATTTTGTTGACATGCCTATCTTAGATTTCATTTGCGGATATTGTTTATATTACATATGTATATAAAAAAGTAACAGAAACAAAACAGCTCCTGCAAAGATGAAATTGGTGCGTATTTCAATTGTCTAAGTGCGCACTTTAAGATGTGGACAAGGATTCCAACATACTGCAACGCATCAAATATACTTACTATTGATAACTTTTCATATATTCTATTTTGATTTACAATTATTAACCATTATATTTATAGTGTTAACAGATAGTTGATAGATGCTCAAACTTTGCCAAATGCGTTACCCGACGAGCGAATATTTGATGTAATGATGAGTAATTAAGTGTTCTAATAGGTTGCCTATTTCCATGTCACAGAACATTGAATTAGTGTATTTATAATAGAATATGCATGTTCATTTTATTTATTATATCATGCATTGTAATAATAGCAATGACATTAACAGTAATAATAAAACAGTATTAACATATATTCTAATATGAATACCGAAGCCTTTACAACATGTAAGGACACCAAATGTGCTGTGTCGGTTTAATGAGCATGACTAATCGAGCTGTTAAGGAACTGTTTGTCATGATGACCGATGACACTTGCTCTACACGACTACGTGACTAACACTGAGCACGTCACGTATACGACAATAATGTCTTCGCAGACATCCTATGATAGCAATACACATACAGACTATACATAAGCTGTACACCTGTAAGTCAGTTGCATGTATGTTCCCCGTGAGCATGTTGAACAAGTACATGAATTTGCTTACTACAGATCTCGGCGGCCTTTGGTGATCAGAATGACTAGAAGTTGGCGTGACTTGAAAGGCAACACTGGAGCGAGACTTGTTTTGCAGTTGTGCTTTTTCGTTCTTTTACCATTAGCACTTGCTTTGTGTATTCAGGCGGTTTTAATAAAAACAGCTTCAACAATTGTCGGCAGTGAACTCATCCATCTAACAGCTGTAGACAACGACATATCCAAAAAAACTGGCAATATTATCTCAGACAAACCTCACACCGCTTATCACCTGTTCGAATTATTATATTTAGGCAAACATTTTAGAAGCATCACTCCAAACAAATCGCTTTAAAATATATAGTGTTTACACCCATGCCGTAGCAGCCTGATCAGGAATGAAATATAGAACATAGCGGTAGAGACCTTGGAATGTTAACTTGGCTGTGTTCAACACTGGCGAGCTTGTTCTTTTTCTGACGCTGATGGGTGTTGCCGGTGTGGCGGTCCAGAACGTCGAGCGGTCCAGAATGTCGTTCTACATGTCGAAGGTTAGCGGTTCATGTCAAAGGTTAGCGGTTTATGTCAAAGGTTAGCGCGACGTTCCGGCCCTCAGCTAGCCAGTCTGGAATGTACATACGGTCCAGGATGTCGTTCCACCGCGTTTTGAGTGTTGTTTATGGACTTCCTACATGCACGACAAAGGTTAATGACTACTGTGACCAGCGTAAACATGGTGACTGCCGAATTAACGAAAATTAATTTATGGTAATCACTTATTGATGCGCTTCCTTTCTTGCAATTATTATTAATAAACATAACAAAACCTCACAATCAGCGTTACTTGTAATTATTTATAAATAGTGTTTTCTTAATGTCCTTGTCTCAGAGCGTTGTGCATGTTATGACTTCGTTGCATCCATGGTTTTCAATGCAGTCTATAGTACGTGCAGCATTATATACAAATCCCCGCATCTTAGATATAGATGTTTTGAATGATATTGTTTGCATTTTATTTATCACTATTATCAAATTGTTATGTGACACATACGTATACCAACTGACATAATAATACAATTATGTAAGTCTTCAATGCATGACGCATTTCCCAAAACATCTAGACTCCCACCCTTTTGTATTGATCTTGAAGAATAATAATGTTAAGTTCATATTTGCAAAATTGGTGGAAGAAAGAGCCTTTTTGAATAAAAAAATATATAATGCTACAAAACATTCCAATAGGACCACTATAAAAGTGTGTTCCATACATACAAAATAGAAGCAAATATATGCCATTATAAAAGTGTGATCCACACCCACCCCCTGACCAATTTATTCTACACACTACCCCTCTACATCACATACACAATTTAAACCGTATGTACCTACAAATAAGCTTTATTTTAATTTCCATTCAAAATATAGGACCTGCCTACAAACTATGCCAATTCGGGCACGTTACGTCTAGTACTTTTAGCTAGCAGACAGTTACATACATCCTACACTGCCAGATATATCTATCTACACTGGGATTTGTATTAATGCTGCACGTACTATAGACTGCACTGAAAACCATGGCTGTAACGAAGTCATAACATGCACAACGCTCTGAGACAAGGACTTTAAGAAAAACACTGTTTATAAATAATTACAAGTAACGCTGATTGTGAAGCTTTGTTATGTTTATTAATAATAATTGCAAGAAAGGAAGCGCATCAATAAATGATTAACATAAACTATAATATGCATGGTTCACTCATAGGTTAATTTGGCAGTCACCATGTTTACGCTGGTCACAGTAGACGTTAACCTTTGTCACGCATGTAAGAAGTCCACAAACAACACTCAAAACGAGTTGGAACGACATCCGGGACCTTATATACAATCCAAATTAGCTAGCTGCGGGCCGGAACGTCGCGCTAACCTTTGATATGAACCGCTAACCTTTGACTTGAACCGCTAACCTTTGACATGTAGAACGACGTTCTGGACCGCTCGACGTTCTGGACTGCGACACCGGACTCTACGTGTGTGGAGTGTTGGTGTAGCTGTTCTTAAATAGTGGACTGATAGTGCTGAACAACAGACCTTCTTTTATTTTGAAAGCTTAGATTAACATATTAATTTTGAATATAATATATGTATTTGTCAAATTTCATTTTATTACATGTAGACACTAAGTGACTCAACGCCAGAACACATTCCTGTTCAATATGAAATATACTTGCATATTGAAAATGGCAAATCAAGCTATATTATTATTATTGTCTTGGCTACAGTTGAACAAATTGTATTTATCGATTGTTTGCAAGCATTGCCGTTAATTAGTAAGAAGGAAGTGACGTAATACATATCACGTCATAGTGAATGCCACTGAATGTCGAAGATCAATCGGAGATGTGTAATCTTGATTTTCTTGTTTTTACTTTTGTGTATCATCATTGTGCTGATGATAATATTTTGTCCGCTTCAGAGACAATTACCCAAAGCGCCTCAGAGACAACAAACCAAAGCGCCTCAGAGGAAAGTAACCACAACGCCTGAGAGACAACTAACCACAACGCCTGAGAGACAACTAACCACAACGCATGAGAGACGACTAACCAAAGCGCCTGAGAGACAAACAACCATAACGCCTCAGATACAACTAACCACACCGTGTTCGCCTAAGTACAGATATTTGAATAGGATGGTCGATGCTTTTGCAAATATACCCATGCCGGTAAAACACTCTTCGTTGTGCAGATGGTGGTGTCTGAAGCATACCAACTGTACGGGTTTTAATAGATTTCTTAACAATGATACTTGCCACTATAGTACGAATCCTTCTGAAGCGCTCTCTAAGACAACATCGGCGGTACTATACCACAGAGTAACGAATCGATGCCCCATCGTTTAGCTGTGCCGCGACAGTGCATATATGAAAGGGGTGACTTGTCACACTCTTACACGGTGATGTGAATGTGTCTGAGCCTTAGGTTGGAAACTGGTCTTGCGAAACACCAGTTACAACCTCTTGCCAAGACCAGGATTGAATGAACGGTGCCGTGTGTCGCAATAACAGCTTCATACATGGGCATTTACTACGAATCGGTATTGACCACCGCCTCAACCACAACCATCACCATCAGCACTACCGCCACCACTGCCAAAACCATCACAACCGCCTACACTACCATAACCCAAACAACCGCTACTAGCGTCACCACCACAACCGACGCGACCACGGCCACAACCACACGAACAGGTCACGGACCGACCGTAGATCGCCGTACGTACTTCGATGATAGGCATGTACACGGACTGTAGTATAGTCATATGTTAACCTTGCCTTACATAAGAAATCTCGTTGCTGCTGTAATAGGACAACCCCAAATCGTGGCAAAATTAATGTACTACAGAATCTGTGAGAAGTCGAGGGGGGGGGAGGAAATATGATGCAACAGTTGGGCTATATGTAGAAACTGGATATGACATGTTTGTAGTTCACATACTTCCCACAGGAGTAGAAGAGATGGGTAAATCTTGGCAGAGCCAAATAAATCTTGCAAAATAGAACTAATTGATCATTGGCATGATCTCAGGTATAGTTATTTTGTTGACATGCCTATTTTAGCTTTCATTTGCGGATATTGTTTATATTACATATTATGTATATATAAAAGTAACAGAAACAAAACAGCTCCTGCAAAGATGAAATTGGTGCGTATTTCAATTGTCTAAGTGCGCATTTCCATTTAAGATGTGGACAAGAATTCAAACATACTGCAACGCATCAAATATACTTACTGTAAGTGTTTTAATGTCTTGCCTATTTCCATATCAAAAAACATAAAATTAGTGTATTTATTTATTATGACATGCATTGTAATAATAGCATTGCATTAACAGTAATAATAAAACAGTATTAACACGTAATCTACAATGAATACCGAATCCTTTACAACATGTAAGGACACCAAATGTGCTGTGTCGGTTTAATGAGCATGACTAATCGAGCTGTTAAGGAACTGTTTGTCATGATGACCGATGACACTTGCTCTACACGACTACGTGACTAACACTGAGCACGTCACGTATACGACAATAATGTCTTCGCAGACATCCTATGATAGCAATACACATACAGACTATACATAAGCTGTACACCTGTAAGTCAGTTGCATGTATGTTCCCCGTGAGCATGTTGAACAAGTACATGACTTTGCTTACTACAGATCTCGGCGGCCTTTGATGAACAGAATGAGTAGAAGTTGGGATGACATGAAAGGCAACACTGGAGCGAGACTTGTTTTTGCAGTTGTGCTTTTTCGTTCTTTTACCGTTAGCACTTGCTTTGTGTATTCAGGCGGTTTTAATAAAATGTGACGTTGAATAAATATTATTTGAGGTGTTGTTTGTTGTTGTTGTTGTTGTTGGTATTGGTGTTGGTGTTGGTGTTGGTGTTGGTGTTGGTGTTGGTGTTGGTGTTGGTGTTGGTGTTGGTGTTGGTGTTGGTGTTGGTGTTGGTGTTGGTGTTGGTGTTGGTGTTGGTGTTGGTGTTGGTGTTGGTGTTGGTCTTTCTCTGTTCAACTGCCTTAACAATGTTCAACAATTGTTAATAGGGCTTATTTATATAGTGATTAACAGCGATAGTGAAATTTGTGAGTGTGTGTGTCATAAAATAAGACGTGGATGGCGTTTACTAAAAAACATTTGTTTTATCATTACAACAATTACATTACGAAATAAATAAATGTTGTTAAAATAAAACTGCTGAGCAATCCTTTTATAAATGTATTACCCAATACAATAACAACTAATTTTTTTTGGACGTTATCACATGAAACAAGACATTGAAAGCAAATTTATTACAAAATGTGTGTTACCCGTGTTC
>JAODUO010001767.1:47500-52500 GCA_025642075.2 Ridgeia piscesae
ACCCGCACCCGCACCCGCACCCGCACCCGCACCCGCACCCGCACCCGCACCCGCACCGCACCGCACCCGCACCCGCACCCGCACCCGCACCCGCACCCGCACCGCACCCGCACACGCACACGCACACGCACACGCACACGCACACGCACACGCACACGCACACGCACACGCACACGCACACGCACACGCACAGCACGCACACGCACACGCACACGCACACGCACACGCACACGCACACGCACACGCACACGCACACGCACACGCACACGCACACGCACACGCACACGCACACGCACACGCACACGCACACGCACCACGCACCACCGCACACGCACACGCACACGCACACGCACACGCACACGCACACGCACACGCACACGCACACGCACACGCACACGCACACGCACACGCACACGCACACGCACACGCACACGCACACGCACACGCACACGCACACGCACACGCACACGCACACGCACACGCACACGCACACGCACACGCACCACGCACACGCACACGCACACGCACACGCACACGCACACGCACACGCACACGCACACGCACACGCACACGCACACGCACACGCACACGCACACGCACACGCACACGCACACGCACACGCACACGCACACGCACACGCACACGCACACGCACACGCACACGCACACGCACACGCACACGCACACGCACACGCACAGCACAAAAACACACGCCACCACACTTCGCAACCACTGTTATTAAAATGCACACGACACGCACACGCACACGGGCACAAGTAACGCACAACACACGCACACGCACACGCACACGCACACGCACACGCACACGCACACGCACACGCACACGCACACGCACACGCACACGCACACGCACACGCACACGCACACGCACACGCACACGCAACTACATTCAGTGTCCAGTTAAGCATCAACTAATACAATTCTACTATGACCACCACAGTTTCTTCGCTTTGTTTTTAATTTCCACTGTTATTTTAATATAGTGCGACTTTTAAATAACAACTGGGGCTTTATTAAGTATATGTACACAATCTAACATGCATAACTTGTTTCCCTTAAAAAGATCATTTCAACAAATCCACTGCTCTCTGCGACACGTAAACAAAGATACTCTTTACTGGGTCGAAGCATAGGACATCAACCTCTCAAACTCTGGACTCGCTCGCGCCAATCTAAGCGCAGCAACCCACGTAACCTCCAAAGTTGTGGGCACTAGTTCACCGGGATTCATCAAAGTGCATACTGCGCAGTATTTCATTTTTATCCGTTGTGTTAGTTAATGACGTCATTTATTTAGTTTTATGTGTATCACGGCTGTAAAACAGCTGTACCACGGCTGTACTACGGCTGTACCACATCTGTACCAAAGGTGTACCTCGGCTGTATCATGGCTGTACCACGGCTTTACCACAGCTTCACCACGGATTTACCGTGGCTTTGCCATGGCCGTACCACGGTTGTACCATGGCTGTACCACGGCTGTACCACGGCTGAACCAGGGTTGTAGCTAGGCTTTACCATGGCTGTACCAAGGCTATACAATGGTTCTACCATGGCTGTACCACGGCTGTACCATGGCTGTAATATATGTCTGTGCCACGGCTGTACCTCGGTAGTATCACGGCTGTACCATGCTATACCACGGCTGTACCAGGCTGTATCACGGTCAGTACCACGGCTGTACCATGGTTGAACTATGGTTGTACAGTGGCTGGTCAAGATCCGGACACCAACCTCCGAAAGTGCACATGATGTTTATGGAATATGTAATGGTGGCAAAATAATACCATGGGATGTGCTCGGGGCTACGATGTTCTCGGGGTCCCGATGTGCTCGGCGTCTCGATGTGCTCGTGGTTCCGGTTTGGACCCAATTTCGTGAGTGACGGGCCCGATTACAAGTCCTTTTGTAAGAGTACCGATTTGAATAAATGTGTATGCACGGGATAATATTACTATTGTTCAACTAGGAATCTTTCAACTACATTCAGTGTCCAGATCAGTCTCAACTAATACAATTCTTCTATGGCCACGACACTTTGTTCGCCTTTTGTGTGTAAATTTCCATTACTATTTTATTTATACCTTGTGGTTTTTAGTTTATTCAATTAAATAAAATCTGGGACATATTTAGCGTTTGTTGGAATATCAGAATTAAATTTTTTAAACTGACTCACCATGAGTTCGCTCACTAGATCCGTGCAAAGGAGTTTATTAATTGTATGTACATATTGAAAAACACTTAATTATTTTGCCTATTTACCTGTCCTTATTTTGCCTAAGAGAGAATCTTTAAACAATTCCATTCCAAACAAAGATGCCCTCTACTGTGACGATACATGGGTCATTATCCTCTAAAAGTCTCAACTCGCCAGCGCCAGTCTAAATAAACCAAGTGCACCCCGAAATAGTGGGCCCTACTTCACCAGAGCCAGGATTCATGATCATGGATACTGCGCAGGCGCAGTAGGCACTGCTTTCATATCTGCTGTGTTAGTTAAATTGAATTACGTGATTTATTTAGTTCTACGTGTGCTTGAGGCGATGCTGTGGGCAGAGACAATATATACGTGGTGTAGATCTCTTATATAAAGGATTATTTTGGGCATGGCCGAAAACACATTCCTTACACGCTCCCACTTTGAGCTCGCTACTCAGTGAATCCTCGCATTGGTCTATCTGGGTCGGTCCAAAAAGGTCATCTTGGGGACTTCTGCAAAGACGGCCTGTGAGGATATAAGGCGCCGAAGGAGACATTTTAGTCGCACTACACATTCGAACTGCGCTGTGAACGGACGGGCCGCCGAAGTGAAATACACTGTAGAGTCCATGTTACCTTGACTACTGCTGTTAAAGTGAGATACACTGGTGAGTACATGTTACCTTGACTACTGCTGTTAAAGTGAGATACACTGGTGAGTCCATGTTACCTTGACCACTGCTGTTAAAGTGAGATACACTGGTGAGTACATGTTACCTTGATTACTGCTGTTAAAGTGAGATACACTGGTGAGTCCATGTTACCTTGACCACTGCTGTTAAAGTGAGATACACTGGTGAGTACATGTTACCTTGACCACTGCTGTTAAAGTGAGACACATTGGTGAGTCCATGTTACCTTGACTACTGCTGTTAAAGTGAGATACACTGGTGAGTCCATGTTACCTTGACTACTGCTGTTAAAGTGAGATACACTGGTGAGTCCATGTTACCTTGTCTACTGCTGTTGAAGTGATATACACTGGTGAGTCCATGTTACCTTGACCACTGCTGTTAATGTGAGATACACTGGTGAGTCCACATTACCTTGACAACTGCTGTTAAAGTGAGGCACACTGGTGAGTCCATGTTACATTGACTACTGGTGTTAATGTGAGATACACTGGTGAGTCCATGTTACATTGACTACTGGTGTTAATGTGAGACACACTGGTGAGTCCATGTTACATTGACTACTGGTGTTAATGTGAGACACACTGGTGAGTCCATGTTACATTGACTACTGGTGTTAATGTGAGATACACTGGTGAGTCCATGTTACATTGACAACTGCTGTTAAAGTGAGGCACACTGGTGAGTCCATGTTACATTGACTACTGGTGTTAATGTGAGACACACTGGTGAGTCCATGTTACATTGACTACTGGTGTTAATGTGAGACACACTGGTGAGTCCATGTTACATTGACTACTGGTGTTAATGTGAGATACACTGGTGAGTCTGAGTTCTGTTGACTATTGCTACAGGCAACTACGTTCCATTGAATAATGTCGTTACAGGCAACTATGTTCCAATGACTAATGCTGTTACAGGCAACTACGTTCCATTGAGTACTGCTGTTATTGGCAACTACGTTCCATTGACTACTGCTGTTATAGGCAACTACCTTTCATTGATTTTGCTGTAAAAGTGAGTCCATGTTATTTTGATTACTGCTGCTGTAGTGAGATATTCTGGCGAATCGACGTTACGTTGATTATTGCAACTGGCATTTATGCATTGACGACTGCTGTTACAGGCAACAACGTTCCATTGACGACTGCTGTTACAGGCAACAACGTTCCATTGACAACTGCTGTTACGGGCAACTACGTTCCATTGACTTCTGCTGTTACAATGTTCTGTGATATTCATTCGTGGGCAACACGCAACTATTTGGGGCATCGTTATTGATAAAACTGGTCCTTTGAGACAACGATCAGACAGTTTTACCTTCGTCGTTCGCGTATTTTATAAGATAGTAAACACGCATGTATGCATGGATACACAAGCATTCCGTTAACACCGCTGCCTGTATGCTTGTAGCAGGATGGACTTCCTCATACTTACGGTCCTGGTGCTGTGTGGCACGACGGTGGCTCTGGCTGGCGAGCACTGTTCATATGAGGACGCAGCAATAGTGATAAAGGAATGGAACCACGTGTTAGGAAGTGGCGAGAGAGCAACCGTCATGTTGCTGTTTTCTGACATTAGTACCTCGAAGTACGAATGTTATAATATTCGCCTTTAAACCCGAACTATTCGAAACTTTAACCTTACTTACTTGTATTACTAACACGGGAGATGTGCATACATTATTATTAACTATTCTGTACTATGAAATAATTACAAAACAATTGATTCTGTAATATCAATTAGTTATAAAACAATTTAATATACTTATATCACACTCATTCTGGTCTCCGTTAAGCTACGCGGTTTATGACGACATGCATGATTACAGGTTTTTTGCTAAGGACTCAGCTTCAGTGTCACTCTTCACTCGTGTCAATGTCGCGGACGTGTTCAGTGGCGAGTTCTGTGCGTTCGTACTGCGCGTCTATTCAACACTGACTGTACTACTCAATAAATTGCACACTCCAGAGGTCCTCGACAGCATGCTAGAACACCTCGCCAAACAACACGCAGCCATGCGTGGCGTCAAGCAGGAACACTTCCACGTACGTTGCACGCATGCGAATTAAATTAAAACTTCCGTGAT
>JAODUO010001767.1:57500-65545 GCA_025642075.2 Ridgeia piscesae
TGCCTCGTGTTAATTTGCTACAAATAACTTTATATATATCCTAACGAACAACCCATAATATTTATACCATAAATGCATTGTCGTTTCGCTGCACATTGATGATTTTACATTTATCGCGCATGCGCAGAAACGTCAATCGGAACGTTTATAACGCCGGAAAAATGTAAGTGCTACACCGGCATGATGATTATTTACTGAAGTAAGATCAAGTTGCGCGCTGTGGCCAGTCGATTTTCTAATGGGTGTTCGGAACTTCATAACGTGAGTTTATTGTTTAGCTACTAGTCATATGTAGCGGCTATTAAGAGAGAGGAGTGGTGAGTCAGGCTACATGCCCCGCAATTGTTCTGAACTCAAAAGTGTGGGGGGCAATTCCTATGCTGTCCCCCACGCTGAAAAGTGAGGAACGCGTCCCCCCGTCCCCCACCGATCGACGCCAGTGCTAGAGCCTATAAATAATATCAACACAAGGTTGCAAACTGATAGAGCCCGGCAACGGCGCAGTTCGATATGATGGTTATTTACTAAAGTAAGATCAAGTTGCGCGCTGTGGCCAGCCAAACAATTTATCTATCGGAACTTCATATCGCGAGTTTATAGTCTAGCTAGTCCTGTGTAGCTGCTTTTAAGACAGAGGAGTGGTGAGTCAGGATATATGCCTCGCATTTTTTCTGAGCTGAAAAGTGGGGGGGGGACAATTCCTATGCTGTCCCCCACGCTGAAAAGTGGGGGGGGACGCGTCCCCCCGTCCCCCACCGATCGACGCCCGTGGTTTTACCACGGCTGCACAAAGGCTGTACCACAGCTCTACCATAGCTGAACCATGGTTGTACCAAGACTTTACCATTGCTGTACCACGTCTGTACCATAGCAGTACCACGGCTCTAAAATGGCTGCACTATGCTTGTACCACGGCTGTACATCGGCTGTACCACAGCTGTACCATGGTATACCACTGCTGTACTAGGCTGTATCACGGCAGTACCATTGTTGTACCACGGATCTGGTCAAGATCCGGACACCAACCTCCGAAAGTGCACATGTTGTTGACGGAATATGTAATGGTGGTAAAATAATACCATGGGATGTTCTCGGGGTCCCGATGAGCTCGGGGTCTCGATATGCTCGCGGTCCCGATGTGCTCGGGGTTCCGGTTTGGACCCAATTTCTAGGGTGAAGGGCCCGTTTGGAAGTCCATTTGTAAGAGTACCGATTTGAATAAATGTGTATGCACGGAATGATATTACTATTGTTCAACTAGGAATCTTTCAACGACATTCAGTGTTCAGTTGAATCTCAACTAATACAATTCTTCTATGGCCACCACACTTACTTCCTTTTTTGTGTGTATCCTTCCACTGCTATTTTATTTATACCTTGCTGCTTTTAGATTATTCTACAAAATAAAACCTGGACATGTTTAGCGTTTGTTGTAATATGACAAGTTTTTAAAACTGTTCGCTCACTAGATTCGTGCAAAGGTGTTTATGAATTTTATGTATATATTGAAAAACACTTACTCTTTTTACTTAGAGAGAATACTAAAAAAAAGTCCATTGTAGTCGGCGAGACCCAATCAAAGATACTCTTTACTATGACGATACCTGGGTTATTATACTCTCAAAGTCTCAACTCGCCAGTGCCACTCTAAATAAAACAAGTTCACCCCGAAATATTCAATCGACTACGGCTGTTACAGGCAACTACGTTCCATTGACTACTGCTGTTACAGGCAACTACGTTCCATTGACTACTGCTGTTACAGGCAACTATGTTCAATCGACTACGGCTGTTACAGGCAACTACGTTCCATTGACTACTGCTGTTACAGGCAACTACGTTCCATTGACTACTGCTTTTAAAGGCAACTATGTTCAATCGACTACGGCTGTTACAGGCAATGTTCTGTGATATTCACTCGTGGGCAATACGCAACCAATTAGGGCTTCGTAATTTATAAAATCAATTTTTTATTTCACAATTCACAAACATCTGCCATGCTTACATCGTGGTTTTATCTTTATTTTCATACAATGATGTTCAATGGTAATCTGTAGAAACCAAGATAAATGTTGGTGAAAACTGATAGAATGTTTTCAAAGACCTTGGGTTGGTTAAGTGTCTTTAGTTCTCAGCCTTGTTACAGCGACACTTCCTAAACATTCAGGCATAACTCTCGCCACCAGGATTTCTTTCACGGTCTATTACGACGGGCCATATATCTGAAAATCTTCTTATTTTTTCTTTCTTACATACTGCGGTCTGCACATGTTCGCCAAGGTAGGGCAATGCGCCGGTAAACGTGTTTTCTTGCACTTCGTATCCAGGAACCTACAGACCGGAAGGCTGCTGCGTCCTCAAAGTCTTCGCCACCAACTGTCCTTATTACTTTAAACTCTATTAGGCTGATGGTGATCAACTGGGTTGTTGTCAAATGGATTTCTAGTGCAACATTTCCTGCATTTTTCATTAGTCTCAGTGCAAACTTGATTTACTCACATATCAAGACTATATTATCTGCAAGATCTGTGAGTTTTCCTTTGGAGACTGTCTACATCTCCGTTCTCAGATTATGTTGTCGAGTGCCTCATGACATGGAGCTAGTCTGGCAACCTGCAATACACCAGCCTTGATGTCAAATATTGTGATATCTTCGCACGTAAACACATACATGCATGCATGCATGCATGCATGCATGCATGCATATGCATGCATACATATACATACATACATACATACATACATACATACATACATACATACATACATACATACATACATACATACATACATACATACATACATACATACATACATACATACATACATACATACATACATACATACATTCTTCCTTCCTTCCCGCCATCCATCAATCCCTCAATACCTTATCCTTCCATCCCTCTATCTTTCCACCCCTTCATCTATCCTTCATCCATCCTTCCATTCACACACACGCACGCACGCACGCGCGCGCACGCACGCACACACACACACACACACACACACACACACACACACACACCCACACCCACACACACGCAGCAAGTAAGTAAGTGGTACTAATTGACGAGTCTACACCGTACTTACATTTTTTTGGTTTGACTTGAAATTAGTCATTGATTCTAACTGGGTTTTCAACTCCAGAACAAATGAACGTCTGATGTATGGAGATGGTGAATACTTGGAGTGAGATAGCGTGAGATCAACCCGTGCCGAGGGTGTATATTATCCTGGAACGTCAAAGCAACGTCACGCGTTGGCACGAAATAATTATTGAAATTATGTGTTAAATACAAAAAACGTTATGTGACATTTGCTGCTACGACGTCATGTGTGTTTTCTAAGTGCCTACTATGCACAAAATGTGACCCAGAGACGTCTGCCACTCACCTGTTTTACGTCGTTGTGCTGTATAAACACCTGTAAGTTCGAGGCTTACGATATGCATCCGGCCTGGTGCCTTGAGACAACGATCAGATAGTTTTACCTTCGTCGTTCGCGTATTTTATAAGACGGATAACTGCGTGCACACACGCATGGATGCATGGATAGATAAGCACTAAGTTAACAACACCGCTGGCTGGCCAGCACTGTTCATATGAGGACGCAGAAATCGTGATAAAGGAATGGAACCACGTCTTGGGAAGTGGCGATAGAGCAGCCGTCATGTTGCGGTTTTGTGACATTATTACCGCGAAGTGTGAATGTTATAATACTCGCCTTTAAGCCCGAACTATTAGAAACTTTAACCCTACTTATGATTTACACGGCTTAATTGTATTGCTAAAACAGACATGTGCATAAGTTATTATTAACTATTCTCTACTATGAATTAATTACAAAACAATTTATTCTGTTTAATTTAATATAATTATACCACAGTCATACTGGTCTTCGTGATTACAGGTTTTTCGATAAGGACCCGCCTTCAAAGACTCTCTTCACTCGTGTCAATGTCGCGGACGTGTTCAGTGGTGGTGGTGGTGGTGGTGGTGGTGGTGGTGGTGATGGTGATGGTGATGTGGTGATGGTGATGGTGATGGTGATGGTGGTGGAGGTGGTGGTGGTGGTGGTTGTGGTGGTGGTGGAGGTGGTGATGTATGTGAGTGATGGTGGTAGGAGTGGTGGGGAATATGTTTGATAGCCGCGTGTATGTGTGTGTGTGTGTGTGTGTGTGTGTGTGTGTGTGTGTGTGTGTGTGTGTGTGTGTGTGTGTGTGTGTGTGTGTGTGTGTGTGTGCGTCTGGATTTGTTTTTGAATATACCGTAAACACGACTATATTTTATGATAATATACATCTGGTAGGATTGTGATTTTGGGAATATATATATATATATATATATATATATATATATATATATATATATATATATATATATATCAAAGCAAATAAAATTACTTTATTGTCCTTAAAAAGGATATGCATTTTACAACTCATTATCACATCTAAAATATATGGGATGGTCACAACAAAATGCAAATGAATTTCAAAATTGCATGGTCGATTAATTATTTCGGAGAGCTTTGGTGTAGGTAAACCAGTTATCTTGGCAGAATATATATATATATATATATATATATATATATAAAATTTAATAATAGAAAGAATTATTTCTATCTAAGACTGGGTCTTGCCACGAACGCCGGCGTACGTCATTGCCAGAGCAGCGGAGATGCTGAACGGAGAGAGAATGATGTTACCTTTAACATAAAATATACGCCAGATTAGCATTGACAAAATCTGTACGCGTTAAACGCCACTAGGATAATCCTGGCAGTTCCCGACCTTTGTATGAAGTGTTTATTTTATATTACCATTTTATCGGCGTGAGTTACCCCTGTTTGTAACCGCAACCTAAACACTACTAACACAAGGAGGAAAGAAAAATACCAATGTCTGCGTACACAGTGCACAGTGATTATACGGTGGTCATATGTTGCCGTCCCGAAATGCTAGGGATCCCGATGTGTTTAAGGTCACGATTTGGACCCTTTTTTGTGGGTGACGAGCCCGTTTGCAAGTCCTTCCCATAAATGTATCCATTTGAATAAATGTGTATGCGCGGACTAATATAACAATTGTTCAACTAGACTTTTGTTTAACTACATTCAGTGTCCAGTTGAGCCTCAACTAATACAATTCTTCTATGACCACCACTTCGCTTTGTTGAAACTGTCCACTGTTATTTTAATGTCGTGCGTCTTGTTGTTTATTCTACTAAATAACAAGTGGGGCATGTTTAGGGTCCGTGCAAACGGATTTATTAAGTATACGGCCGGGTTCGAATCCTGAGCTGCGGTGGTAACAGCTTGGGTAAGTTTTTTTCAGTTTACATTGCTCCAGTTCACTCAGCTGTATAAATGAGTACCTGGTTATAGACATGTGGTGGATATGTGTACGAGCAGCCTTCGCGCATTAATTGCAGCAGAATGCTTCCCAGAGAAGTTGAGATGTTGTCTGATTGAGCAGGTCTGTCAGGAAAGTAAAGTGTAAAGCGTTTTGAGCAATCCTGAGGATTGGATACTGCGCTATATACTAACTTTTTTATATGTTCACTGTACCTTTTTATATGTACACAGTCTAAAATGGATAAATAGTTTCCCTTAAACAAATCCATTGCAGTCTGCGACACGTAAACAAAGATACTCTTTACTGGGTCGAAGCATAGGACATCAACCTCTCAAACTCTGGACTCGCTCGCGCCAATCTAAATTAAGCGCAACAACACACGTACCCTCCAAAGTTGTGGGCACTAGTTCACCGGGATTCATCAAAGTGCATACTGCCTAGTATTTCAGATATATATATATATATATAATATATATATATATATATTTTTTTTTCTGCTGTGTTAAATGGAATCTTTTATTTTTTAAGAAGCAACTGAAGATATTTCTGTTTAAAAGAGCGTTTTCACTTTAAAAGAACAATTTTATAATATCCGAACGTTTTAAATATCTACTATTTATCAACTATTTGATTGATTTATTTATTTTTTACTTGCAATATAATTAATTATTATTTATCAGTATTAGTACTTTTGTATTATTACTGGGAAATAGACAGGAAACAAATGCACAGCTACAAGTGTAAACATGTTTACAGCAAGAAATACCTATAAGGCATATTTTGAGCAAATTGGCTTAGAAAAACACTGAGGTGGTCCACCTCACTCATCATATAGCAGGGTAAATACTGCAGCGATGACAAAAAAAAATCAATAATACAGTGTTGAAGAAGGTAGACATAGATATTATGAATGCTTGAATATTTTCTGAGGGAATATGCTGTTGGCATCACAATAACCTTATTTTGTCATTTCCAACATTTGCTTTGACCAAACAACCTCAATATTCATGTTTGACATAAAAAGTCAAAAAAGAATATGTTACACCATTAATAGTTATTACATGGCATCATTTTTACTCCCCTCCACTACCCTGATGCATGTTTTTTGTTTACTGAAATTGAATACATGCTTTTCTCTACAGGTCAACAAGAAACTGAACAATGCTTACTACCACTAGTTCAACAAGTTAATATGCTACACAGAAAGTTGTATTTGTGGACAAGATTATACAACAATGAGCCATGCAATATGCTGCATATTAAATGTCAAGTATTTGAATGTCGACCAAGTGAAGTGTCCGAGTTGTACTGTGTGTTGCATCAGACAGACTCCACAGTACTGGTGGTGTGTAATTTTCCGGTCGATACCCTAAATGACTAAAACCAATGCAGAATGAGAGTGCTTTACATGCGAATATGGTGAAGCCTGACTAGCTTTGCAGTTGGGGATGGAACGGTGGATGCCATGGTTGTCAAACATGGCATAAGGGGCCCTCTCGACACTGTTAGACAGGTTCGACATTCTTTGTGAACTACATCACTTGGATATCGTGACATTTTGTGAGTTCACTTCTTTGAAGATACTGCATACCAGCTTCCCATTTTACTGTACATCCGCATCTGCCTATAAGAAACAAAGTGACAATTAACATGGCTCGACATTTTGAATTTTTTATGTGACGACACATTTTAAAGTCAATCCATGGTAATATAATGTTATATAAATATACATTACCAGACCTGTTTTTTGAACATTCTACTAATGTGGGGGAAAAATTCCGCCACACTAAATTAATATGTGAAAAAAATTTTACAAAAGAAAGTATTCACCACTATCTCTAGCCCGTACTCTTCATAGAATTTAAACATAGCAATTGAAAGTAACTCTCAGCCACATGACAAGGCACTGACTAGTTTAGTTACTTTTTAGGTGTAAAAATACATAGCATTAAATAAAAAAAATTTTATCTACTGATTTTTTAATAATAAAGCATAATCTAGTTCTTTATGTTTTAATTTTTTATTTCTAAAGCACAATATCCCAAAATGGTCAAAGTGCTGTACATAATGTTATTATATTACAATTGAAAATATTTTTTACAAATGTTTCTGTAAAATTGTGTGTGTGTGTGTTATGGGTGAACTCTTTGCAAAAATAAATTTCCAAAATATGTTTTTTAAAATTCTTTCATAATATTGAACAATTTTCCCCAAAGACATGTATCACTAAAACCCTGTTTGCTAAAGCTAATGTATTCTCTGTGAAAGGCATCATTTGAAAACCCAAAAAAAAAGTACTCGAGTACGAGTGCGATTACTTTACAATGTACTCGAGTACGGTACGATTCTTTTCAATGTACTCAAATACGTTACATTAAATGTAATCATGAATTTTGATTACTTTAATGAAAATCCTTTTTAAATAAAGGCGACTTTCTTGGAATCCCTAGGTGTCATTCTTGTCTGTTGTTGTGTCACTAATGTTCTAACTAATTACTGCTATCCACTATCCCGGTGTTTTTTTATTAATAATTAGACGACTTTCTCAGTATTTTGATGAATCATTTAATGCTGGATTAATAATTTTATTTATGGTTTCTGAATCAAACACAAATAGGAGGATTTAAAATTTCAAATACACATGAAAAAACATTACAATAACAACACTTCAAAACCAGGGGTGCATATTGTA